>JAEIFU010001189.1:0-78249 GCA_018904235.1 Lordiphosa stackelbergi
GAAAATTAAATAATGAAACGGCAATAGCTTCAGAAACACACACAGGAGTTGTCATTTATTCACTTGTACAATTTTAAAACAATATAAATAATAATCAGTTAATAAACGATTGAAAAATTCGCTTTTCAGTGTCTGCATACTGATGAGATTTTCTGTTGCAAAAATCAAACAATGGAAAATGAATGAGCTTCTGATTCAGTGGATGATATCATGCGGTAGCCTCAACTTTCTAATCCTCTCTCTTTAAAAACTTAACAAACGAATCTCTCAAATCAACTAGCCATGAAAAAAAAATGAAAAATCAAATAATTGAATATAAGTTGAAGATGAGAAACCATCAGTGTTTCAAGTCGCCCACTTCCGGATGATAATGATGGACTCCGGCGTGGTTGACATAGTGGAAAACGTTTTGTGGTTTTGGGGGGGGCTATGGATGGAGTAAGTCGTAAGTAAAGATAAAAATAAAAATTATGAAAACAAATAGACAACATGAAAACATGCCATTTAATTATGCACACAAAAGCTAATTAATTACCATCTCGGGAGGGAGGACAAATGACTTGTGACTACCTTGTAGCCAGGTGGGTAATTGGCACGAAAGGAACGTGACTAAGACAACTGATCTATGGGAATGATCTGGCAAAAGTGGAAAAAGATTTCACATTTCAAAAAATTGTTCTAAGCTTACTATACTGTTTGTAGGTAGTAGGGCATATATTTTTATATAAATTTTGGCTTGGTTTTAACCGTCAAACATAACATTTGAGGTTTTTTTACATTGTTTAAGTTAAAAAAAAACCTACATGAGTTTTAACAAAGAACACAGTATTCGATTTTGATTGACCAAGACAAAATAAACGGAAAGATACATAATTCGATTTTGGAAAAGTTACAGATATTCATTTATAATTGCGGTTCTGTGATTTTAACGCCTTTTAAAAAGGTTAGCGCTGTCCAGTTCTTGCCGTTTAGCCAATTTATTACGTCTGCTTCCGATACGAAATGGCTTCCAGATGGGCACTTCTTATTTCACTTAAAATTGGGCATACCCTAAGCAGATGCATGACGTCTTCGGCGTTGCGTGCAGATTGCAGAGACTACAATCTGTGCTATCTTTGCTCCAGTGTGGCCTTAAGTTCAGGCTGGGCATCTACCTTGAGCCCTACAGATCAGAGTAGATGACATGAGTCTCATACCAAGCCAAAAAGAATAAGGTTCAATGTTTTTAGATTAAGCTCCAGTTTTTGTAGTGTTTCTGTACACACTTTGCCTGTCTTGGTTAGAAATAAGTCTCTTTCTGATTACAACTTTTTCTCCAGCAACAATTTGAGATCTTTCCCACGATCCGATGCATTGAAGGTCAATGGGTATATCATGATCCTCAACTAAGGGGACAGCCAATTGTCAAACTCTGAGACTTTTCTGACAGCATCAGCAGTGACTATTTTGACCAGGCCAGTTTCTGAGTGGAGTGCATAGTTCGGTGTGGTGCGGGGTAGTTTAAATATCCCTGTAGTTCGGGGGAGGTCGCCGGCCGGCTGGAGAATGTCAACCGGATTCTGGCTCCGGCTGCCGGCCCCCATACCAGCTTTCATACCAGATTTTATATGGGATGTCATGAAATCGGACACCGCCAGCGGTCAGACAAAAATATCCCACCGAGCGGAGGCTGTTTGGGTAAGCCTTATGGCGGGCGGTATGGACTATACGTCGACCAGGCGGTTTTATCACCCAAAGACAAAAGAAAAAAATATATTTTGTTTTTCACTTTCATATATACGTCGTTTGTTTCTATACATTACCACCAACCACCGCAACATCACAACAACACATCTTTAGATGTGTTTAGAAAAAAGGCTCGAAAATTTTTTTTGTTTTTATAAACATACCTTTGGGATTTGAACTCGGGACCGTACGCTTCAGTCCGGGCCATAAAGCTCAGTGCTACTGTTGCTAAGATCAAAAGCCGAACTAAATGTGCTATATATTTCACATATTTTATAAAGTTCTCATTTAAATTTCATATAAGCGTATAACGCGCATCTACTAATTGCTTTAATCCGGAAGCTTGAATTTATTGCATTACCATAGCAAAAATTATAATTCGTGTCGACTGACTGACGCGTCTTTGAATTAGAGTCTGCAGAGTCGGGTAGTGGAATGTCGGTGGATAAAATCTGCAATGTACCGAAAGCTTAACGCAAAATGCTCATAACCTCCAAGAAATAATATTCCCCTATTATTGGTCCACCCCCCGCCCCTAGTCTCTGGCCGCTTGAAGCCTTTTTTTTTGGGAGGATGGTGCTTTCCCGTTTGTTCTATCTGTGGTGTCATAACCATATACAAATGTAATAATGCAATAAATTCCGCCCAAAGTGGATCCCGACTCGATGTCATCATAAGGTATATACGTTAAAAAATAGTATCCCGCAAAAATTTAAAAGTTGGTCTTTACCTTATTTTTCTCTCTGCCATTCCCATCATATGACGGTTCCCAATCATCCAAATCAGTAAAGGTCGCCCAAATTCTTTTTTCGAGGGATCAACAAAGGAAAACGACATATAATTTGAAGAATTTTAGATATTGCCGAATGGTTAACAAAAATGTAGCCGTTAGTGGTGCAGCGGGAAGTGTGTTTGCGTTCTGTGCGGGAGGTTGAGGTTCGATCCCGCCTAGGAACATCTAACTAAATAGTTTTTCTTTCTTTAAAGACTTTTACACAACCGCGGTCTTACATTTTTATGTCACACTCTGGTATTGCTGCACGCATCGGTCTAGCTGATGGTTATCCTTAACAGAGTTGCCGGATGGTTAACGCAAATGTACATTCCGATGGTTGGCCCAAATCGCTTGGCGTATGGCTGTCATTTCAAGTATAAGCTCTGATATTGCTGTGCGGATCGGTCAGTCCGATGTTTACCCTTAGCCAAATGCCAAATGGTTATCCGAGAATGTGCTCGCCGATGGCTCTTCCGAAATCGCCTGCCGGAGGGTTGGCATTTATGTATAATTCTGGAATTGTTGTGGCGATCGGCTTCTATTGGGTTGCATAGCTGAATGCCGGGTGGCAGAGTGGTAAATAGCTTACTGGCCGATGGCAGTCCCTAAAAGGGACAATTTATGTGCGAACGTCTGGCGTTGCTGTGCTGATCAGCCAGTCCGATGATTTACCCCTTAGCAAACTGCCGGATGGTTGACTTAAATTGTATGAGGCGTCTGGGGTACTGTGCCAGACGGGTCACCGGATGCTTTGCTTTTTGGTAGCACCCGACACAAAAAAAACTACGGGGATGCGTTTAATAAATAATCTCTGCAAACGCTCCATCTCCTCCTATCAACGGTGTCCCCAGATTTAAGATGCATAGCACATTACTGAGTCTAGCGGTAGCTTCAAGCATTCTGAATTTAGTGCTCGGCAAAATGTAGTCTTTTTCCCAAAGTTTTTCACGTGCTATTTATTGCTTTTTTTAGGAGTCTTGCAGTTTTCCTGTACGTGAGATTTGAAGATAAAATTTCAGTGATGGTCACGCCAAGATATTTAAAACTTTTACCGTTTCCAGCTCCTCGCTATTTAAGACCCATCTGTCGACCCTTGCACTACGCCCTCACACATCCCTCACAATTAAGACTTTCGTCTCTTATCCACATTTATCTGTAGACTCCATTGTATGCAATATTCAGAGGAGCTTATTAATAGTGGCTTACAACATCTCGGGGGACTCTGCTAGTAGCGATATATTATCTGCGTACATTAATGCCTTTGTAGTGGAGCCATTTATGTTAACGCCTCCCGAAAGATAGGTGGTAACGTCGTCGACATATAGGGAAAACAGAAGTGGGCTTAGAGGCATCCTTGCTTTACTCCGGTGTTATTGGAAACTTGTGTGACTACCCTCCACCTCCCAAAGGACAATAGTTTCTTCGTACAGGCTTGAAACCATATTTATGAATCGCGAAGATACTCCCAGGAGGCGGAGCTGTTTGTATGGAGAGCTAACTAGTTTTATACCAATTGAAAATGAGTAAAGGGAGATCATGAAGTGGTGCAAATGTATGTGACAGGGAGAGGGAAACATTTCCGACCCATTAAAGTAATAAGATCCAAGCAAAAACACCAAAGTTATGCACGAATCAATCAATTTTCGCTCTTACTTATTAATTATTTCCTATAACGTATGTCTTTGTAGATTGTTTTTAGTATCAGCACTCCAAAGTAGGGCCTTACTTAATTATTTCCTATAAAGTATTAAAAGTCATTTTGCAGTTTTTTACAGTTTGATTAGGGTTATACTAAGAACTACTAACAAAAACTTAATAGTTGTCTGTGGGCAAGAAGTTTGTAGATTAATTTATTACAATTTTAATATACGGATGAGTGTTTACTTCATTAAAATTCTTTAACAGAAATGAAAAGTTAATAAATTGATCCGGGTTGGGCCCATTTAATATAATTATAATTTCATTCTACCTTAGTACGGTCTTCCGTAGATGCTGCACCCTAAACTCTCTCGCAGGTTAGTAAAATGTCTAAATGTCTACTTTTTCGTTTAAAATTACATTATTGTGAAAAGTCTCCCTTTCGGTCGCCATTCAGTTTCAACAGACCACATTGGGCTTTTAAAATATCTATATCGATATTTTTGGTATAATTCGATATTGAAAAATTGACTATCATTATCGATATAAATATTTTGGTGTCAAAATCGTACCTTCTTTGGGATGTTTGGGAGTCGCCTCTTTGGAATATTCTTATATCGACATTTTGGTGGTTTTCGATATAACTATTTTGGTGTCAAAAACATCGATATTTTCGATATTTTTCAATAAAAAACCCGATTCTTAACGATGAACAGGTCTTTTGAGGTAATTGAGGCGTCATTTGACGCCTAATTAGAACTATAATCTGACTGCGCTTAAAAAATATGGATTTAATAAATATTTATTATATTAACAAAAAGTTAATAATTTTTTATTTAATTTTTATCTCTCACAAATTGAACTTGGTAATGGTAATGGCAACGCAGGTGAATGAAATACTATAGATTTGCTGAAAATCCTGTTTCACTTTACCCTTACAAATATCATATTTTTCTTCAATCAATTCTGACAAAGACGCGATCATAAATTTTAATGTTTTTACATATCCAAATAAATAACCACTTGTCGTTGGCAAGTAGAGGTGGGGATGGATTGAGTATTTAAAAATACACAGACAAAAAAATTCATTTACTTAGTTTCTATATTTACTTTATCGAATCCACTATAAATGTCTGCTTTGGTTAATTTTTCGTCTAAAAATACTCGAAGATTTTAAACATAATTATAATTGAAATTGCTTTAATGTAAGCTTCCGGAGATTGAACATGTACGAGACTGTTTTTGACCCTTTTATAGACTTACAAACATATGGGCATTTCCATTCTGTCGAACCGTGACCGTCGTACAAATTGAAAATGAAAAAAAGTCATATTACATCGAATTTTTAATTCGTTTTTTACTGTATAATATAGCACTTAGCAAGAACTTTAATTAGTGTTAAATTGTACAGCAATTGAAATTCGGTTTCCAAAATAATGACAAACTTGGAAGCTTTTCGAACGTGACGAATACAGAAGTGGTTTTCGCGAGCAGCTATATAAAGACAAAGCTTAGCGAAACCTAACACAATAACTAAACCCAAATTATCTTAATATCTTATGAATGAATAGTTCTTTGAAATGTATATTATTTGATTTAAAAATATTGAGTACATTTTTTTAAAAAAATATTTATCTCTGTCGGTACGTGACATGTCGAACGCGACATTTTTTCCATCATCATATTTATGTGGTTTCTGCTATTATGCGAAGCAAAAACTTGCAGTTAATTGCATTGGCATAGTTTCTCATGGTTTCTTATGCATTCTTGTATAGCCCTTTGTACCACCAGAAAGATTGTAGATAGCGAAAGTACATGTAATCTACAGTCACTTTTTCCAAAAAAATTAAGCAAATTTAATGTCAAAATGAGAGAAAATCGAGCTAGCACGGCCGTGAAACCGAATATATCGAATTGGGTTATTAGTAAATGTAAGATTAGCTTACATTAGTTTAATTTAATTATTTCCCTATGAAAATTCGATCAAATATATTGTTTTTAACCACTTTAATTTTTTTGGCCCAGGTGGACCTTTTTTTGGAAATGCCCATATGTATAATAGCAGCCAATTTGACACACAAAGGACCCAAATTCCCAGAATTCAAAATCATTTATACTAAGATTTACCGTTAATGAGCTGCATTTCAGCCAAGCAACTCCATGCTTTGCTTTTAAGTGCGCTTTTATATTTGTTAAGTTTCCACTGCTTTATTGCACAGTTTGCACTGCGATTTCTGTGCATCAACTTTAATTAAATAGTTTTTAGACATTTTGTATTAAATGTCCAGAGCACAAGAAACAGTCATTCGCAACAGTGCGACCGAACGCTAAAGCGTAGTATACACTTCCACCAAAGACTTGCCAAAACAAAAAACTCCATATAAAAAAACTCACAAAAATTTTTGTGTCAAAGCCCTTTGGCAGTCTCTTTGGTGGCAGTACACATTAAAATACTAAAATCCAATTCTGTATTGTTATCGATAGCTCCCTGAATAATTAATTTTAATTATTTCAACAGGTATCGCACATTGTCGATACACAAATTTGAATAATTTTCCCATCAATGATTGAGCGCAGTTTTCAAAGCAAGCTACAAAACACCGTGAGACTTCAACCAAATTTAAACTAGGCAACAATTATGAATTTATCATTACTAAATTGTCATATCTGCTAATAAAGCCCCATAGCCAGGGGTGGGCTCTGAAGAACGCATGTTAATCCTTTGTATTTATTAATTGTGAAACTTATAATTTAAAATTAAACCAAAAACAACGGCACTTGGCATCCCTTTAAAAAAGTATCGCTGACGTTGGTTTATCTCTTCAAAATTATGTGATTCCCATATTTGTAGTGCATAAGATTAGTGGAACGACACACTGCAAGGAATAATTTCCATTTGGAGCATATAGTTTTCCGGTATTGGCGCCCAACGTAGGGCCTTTAACCAATTATTTTTAAAACAAATGCCACAAGTGTTACAGTTTATCTATTTAGTATAAATTGTAACAAAGAAATTTTAATTTGGCGCCCAAGGTGGGAGCCCTTTAACTCGTTATTAACAATACACAGTTGTATTATTTATTTGAAGAAAGCTTCTCATTGGCTTTTAATCAACCAAAAATTCCACACAGAGAAACACAGATTAAATTATTTTGATATTAGCTGATAAAATTAACTTTTATTTATTTTACGACAAGAAAATTTTCAGGGTTGTCCATATTCGACGGACCCATCTGGCAACGCCATAACTTTTGACAGAGATGTCAGATCGCTTAATGACATACCGCGTTTGAAGCGTCAGTCCAAGCAGATTTTACCATGGAACAATACACGCCACGCGACGCTCTGAAATAGTTGAAATTTACATTCAACAGAACAAGTCAATTGTGAAAACTCAACGTGCTTTTAAAAAATTAAAAATTTACCCCACACATTGAATGGGACCGTAAATAAGCAAAATTGCCGTATTTACGCCACTGAAAATCCTCAGGAGATTCAAGAAGTGCCTCTTCATGACGAAAAAGTCACAGTTTGGTGCGGCGTTAGTGCGAAAACGGTCATTGGGCCGTTTTCTTCCAAAATGAAAATGGCCATGCTGTTACCATCAACCAGGAGCGTTATCGCGACATGATGACCAATTTTGTGATGCCAATTATTCGTCGAAAGCGTATGAGGCAGTTCTGGTTTCAGCAAGACGGCGCTCCACCGCACACAAGTCGCATAACAATCGATTTTCTGAAGAAATTGTTTCCGGGCCGTTTGATGTCGAAAAGTGGTGATTTGGACTGGCCACCGCGTTCGCCCGATTTGACGCCGCCTGACTTCTTCTTGTGGGGATATTTGAAGTCAAAGGTTTACGTTAACAAGCCAAGGACCGTAGAAGAGCTCAAGGACAACATTCGTGAAGAAATAGCCGCTATTCCGGCCGAAATGTTGGCGAAATCGATGGAAAATGCTGCAAAAGGGCACAATACGCCATCAACGCCAGAGGCGGCCATTTGAGAGATATCATATTCAAAAATTGATGTAAACAAATCTACTTGGAACAAATTAAATGATTAAGATTGCCAACCGCCAAATTTTTATTTTTTTCTTTGATTTTTAAAAAAAAAACATGGGTCCGTCGAATATGGGCAACCCTGTACATGATGTGTGTTTTTTTCTTAACATTCTACCCTTAATAGAGTTTAATTACCTTTATTTGTTGTTGCAGTTTGAAATAACATAAATTTCCTATAGGGCAAGGGAGGGGGCTGAAAAACGGAAGCAGAAAACAGAAATAGATTAGCATTATGTAGCATAAATGTAAGCATAAGAATGATGCAAGGCACTGACAACAAATCTATTTGCATAGCTGGCACTACGAAAGTAGCTTAAGAGACCTCCCACCTCCCGAAAGAGATGTCGACAAGCACGTCCAGTTGTTCGGATGGTGGGTTTTCTTTCCTCCCCTGGTCACATTACTCAATAACGAATTGACATATAACTGCTTGAGAATATTTGTCACACGAAATTAGCGTCGAGTGTTTGGGAACATCATTTTATCAATTGTGCACTTAAATCGCCGAGTGACAGACAACAATAAGGATTGAGGTGGGCTGACTGAAGGGTGGTGTCTAAACCATTTCAAGGTCACTTATGTAATTCAGGGGTGAACCCAGCTGTCTCCTGGCTTACTGCCTACTCGTTGGTAACCCTGCTTTTTCTATAGGGTAAATGATTCATTTGAAAAAGAAAAGTTTTTATCATTTCCTTTGGATATTTTTCAGATCAATTGGATAAAAATCTAAGATCAATTTAACATTATATTTTGCTTCAAATGACTTTACATACGTGCCCTCGTTCTTATGCCTTGCCTGAGCACTTAAAGTGCCTGTCCCTTCACTTAAGATAATGAAGCAACATCTTAAACCAATTGAATACTCTATACAGCAGAGGGAGGCAGCTGCTGTTTTGCTCATTTAAAATCATTTAATTTTTAGCACCGTTTGAAATGTGCGTCAAATAATTGTCAAACTGCAGTCCAAAGTCAAGTGATGTTTCAGTTCCTATAAATATCCACATTGAACCAACTGGAAACTCAAGTGTCTGACATTTCAATGACATTTCATCACAACTACCGCCTCGCCTCGCCTTGCTTTGTGTTGTGTGCTCTGCATTCGCCAAACAGCTCAACGCACTGGGGTCAACTGTTATGGCCCTCATATTCATCCTCCAAACATTTACCCTCACCCACATTGGAATGCAGTTTGGTTTAAGGCTCGCTTCGGCTTCGGCTTCGGCTTTGGCTTTGGCTTTTGTTTTCATTTCCATTTCATTCGACACGCTTAAAGTTTATTAAATGCTTGCCCTTGGCATAAGTTGGTTTCCAATTTCAATTAGGTATGTACGAGTGCGAGTTGAGTCGATATCGTTATATTTATGCCTGTTTGGGGTCGCCGGCGTTGACAATTGGTTTTATTTCAAATCCCCTTATTGGCCTGAAGAGTAAGGCTGTACACGTTGAAAGTGACACACAGATGACACCTTTTGTGGACATTCAGTTCCAATCTTGTCAATGGCCGCAGAGCTGCAACAGCGGCAACATCTATGGAATGGCGCTTCGAGGTGACTCGCTGTCATCTTACCGGGGCAAATATGTTCGTACGTATGACAAAGCGTGCCATTGTTGATTTCCTGTCGCTGCAGCATCCTTCATCTCTGTCTACCCCCCACAGTGGCCCGCCAAACACTTATTCAGCCAACAATTCATACACACGTTGAGGAAACGGCCGTTCTGTCAGGCCACAATGGGCCGCATAGGCAAAGCTAGGCAGCATTTGTTGTGAATTGCAGAAAGTTTTTGGCCCCCATGTCATGTCTCATGTGTCGAACAGTGTGAAGGCAGCCTTATAAATCTGTAGGCCCGACTGACTGACAGACTAACATACTGACATATTATCAACCCACAGCCAACCCACAAAACTGCTTATCCTACAGATCCAAGATTTGGCATAGACCTTCGTTTAGTTATGCAGGCGCGCACTAAGAAAGAAAATTTGGAAAATTTCACCGCGAAATAGGTAAAAACGCAACAAAAATAAGTTTGTAAGGGGTAAATGATGTAAACTAAGCAGTTTTGCTTAGAGCGCGAGATAGTGAGTGAGAGAGCAAACGACTCACACAAATTAGTTATGTGATGTGTGCGTGTATGTGTGTTTATTTTTATAAAAAACCAAAATACAAATAGGAAACAACCTTATTCACTTAGAGAAAATATAAAGATCAGTTTTTTTAAATATCCTTTTCACATTTTTCAGTTCCTTTGGATGAAGAATAAAGATCAATAAAATATTTTTATTTCTGATATATCCTTTGTAGGCGAAAATAAAGCGATTACGCAAATATCCAATGGATCCTAAAAACAAGGATACTTAACTATCCAGTCCAAATGGACCGAAAATATCCAAAGGATCATCAAAACTATCCTTTTTTTCTCAGTGCAATTCACTTACTTAACACATCGATAGCTTTAAAAATATAATTCCGGAATTTTCGAGCACATAGAAAATTTCCTTGGGTCCTTTAAAACGGAATGGATGGGAAAACAACACAATTTCTTAAAATATTGGAAGCGGACAAAGACGCGGCGGGTTCAGCTAGTCTATACATAATTGGATAGCGGTTTGTTCAAAAATTATGGGAAAATTGTATACTTTCGTCTGCGGTCTTGATTGTAAGAAAAGTCGGTAAATTCTCAACAGGTGCACATTTCGCAGTTTGTCATCTTAAGTTATTCAATTTGAACGTGACGCAGTAAGTGGTACTTTATAAATGTTCTTTCTCATTTTTTTGTTTTTTCCTTTTGTAATTGTTTTACTATTTATTTTTCGTTCGTAAAAATCTTTGAGCGATTTATACGAAATGGGTAATCATTTACGGTTGAAGAAATTTGTGACGATGGCAAGAACAGGTAATGCCAAAGTAGTCGCAGTTCTCGACTCAAACACCGAAATTTGAACAAAAACGAGCAGGTCTAAGTCATTGTCTTTGCCGAAGTATTTATACCCTGCAACATGTTATAAAACATCAAAAGATTTCTTCAAAGAACGCCAGAGTAAACAGAAATGAACAAATTTCGACCGATACTTCCTGTGGACACTTAAGATCGATTGTCATCCGACTTTATGACCAAAACTTCCAAAACTCCTTGTAAAAGCGCATAATATTAACAATTATGAACTGTCGAGACACCCTAAGATTGAAACCAAAAATTAGTTAACCTCATAAAAACCCACCTGATTTTTCGATCGATAGTTATTGACAGCTATAAGATATAGTCATCCGATTTGGACAAAAACGTCGTCAAATGTCATTCGAAAGCGTACTGAAATGTTTAGTAAAAACTTTGCAGCTTACAGAAATGAGCCGCTAAATTTGCTTAGAACAAAAGTTTTTAGTAAATAATTACATTATTTCCAAATAAGTTCTCTATGGCAGTTTTGATAAGAAATAGTCATCCGATTTGGACAAAAACTTCCTAATCTATGTGAAAGCGTATTGAATTAAATATTGCTGAAGTGGGAGCCGTTAATATTAAAAAACAAAAAGTTTTTCTCACAAAGACCCACTTTTCGACCGATAGTTCCTATGGCAGCTATAAGATATAGTCATCCGATCCTGTCGGTTCCGACATATTAGCAGCGTGCAGTAAAAAGAAAAACTCTGTGCAAAGTTTCAGCTCGATAGCTTTAAAACTGAGAGACTAGTTCGCGTAGAAACAGACAGACGGACAGACAGACAGACGGACAAAGCTCAATCGACTCAGCTCGTCGTCCTGATCAAGAATATATATAGTTTATAGGGTCGGAAATGAATATTTCTATGCGTTGCAAACTTTGGCAAATTATAATACCCTTTGCAAGGGTATAAAACCTAATTGGTGGATCAATTCGTGAAGCGAGTTTGTGAAACTGGAAAGTTGGTGGATAAACCAACCCGTGTACGTACTCGTCCGTTGCGCTCGACCGAAAACATTGCCAAATTCAGCCGTGGTGGTCATTTGACCGAAATGAACCAACCTTTCCCAAAAATATTCAACCTTTGAAAAATATCGAGCCGTTTTAGCTAATTTTTAAATGGACCACCCTGTACTTTGGATCTGGAGTTGAATCTTTTTAGACATAAAAAATTCCCCAAATGAATAAGACATCTTACAAGATACGTTCTAAGGCGATTTACCCTAAATTTAAGAAAAAAAACAAGTAAGAGTGTTGCAGTCGAGTGCCCCGACTGCAAAATGCCCTGTACCAAGTAATGTAGAAAGCCACATGGTATTGATTTCCTAAGATAATATTGAGTAAACTTCTTCGACCAGAGGGTATTGAAGGAAATTTTTGCGTATGTATATAGAGGTTTAAAGCAAGGCTGCAAACCGGTCCGGAACCGAACCCCTTAGAACCCCACCATGAACCGAACCTCTAATAATTTAGACTCCTCGAACCTGAACCCGAACCGGACCACTTTTTCAAAAAATTAGGTTCGGTTCACAAAATTAAGTAGTTTTTACAACGAAACACACAGAATTATCTACACTGCGTTTTGAACTAAGCTGGAATGACTATTTATTGCAAAGAAGAAAGGTTTATGAAGGCAGTATAAAGCAATAAACGGATATCAAATATGTTAAAGATTCCTTTGAAAATTCTCCAAGAGAACATACTATACATAAAGAAATGTTTTAGAATTTTGGAATGGTCAATAAAACGAGATCCAACAACTCAGGTATCAGTTGAACGATCCTTTTCAACAGTTTGTTTTTTTCCGATCTAATATCTAGTATAGATGAACAGCTTAAGAACAGATATAAAGCTTATTAACTTAATTTAGAATGTTCTCAAAAGTTGTTAATTTCAGCTGAGGAATTTGATGATTAAAATTACACTATGTATATAGCCTATTTCCACCAAAGAAATGAAGAAAGTGATATCATTTCTTCCACATGATTTGCCTTTTCATTAAGCCCTTCTTTTGTGTCATTGTCGAAGGAATTTGATATTTTTTAAAAAAGTACTCACTCTCTGGAAGCAAAATTTAAAAAGTAGACGCAAAAAGAGGACGATTTCTCAATGGAAAACGCAAAATTTTAAGACAGGGGTGCACAGAAGGAGCTTACCAGCGCGTCAAAACCAATACAAATGCACAAAATATACTTCAAGCAAAAACAACAATACGAAATAGAACAAGCCTCCGCATGAGTTCGGCTCGTGCCGCCTTGGATAGCGAAAAGCGTTCGGCCGTAAGCATAAGCAACTTTGTTGTTGCGTTCGAGTATGCGAGAGACATCGGAGAGAGATAAGAGAGACACATATGATGCCGTTGTTGCAGGTCTGAACGCGATAACAACAAGACACAGAGCCCGCATATGAATTTGTTTTTGCTTTGTGTAGGCGTCACCTGCAAATGCAGGGCTTGCGGAATGGGCATGGCGGTCCTTGTTTTAAGAAATGAAAATGATAAGAAATGATGCCAGGGGAAATGGGCTTATAGATATAAAGAATATTATAATACAAAAATATGTAATAATAAAACGAAACTAATCTGATCTTGTTAATTTCTTCAGCTTTCTTCGTTTTTAACTTTATCACCCGCCGATATTTATCGTCTCTGTATCTCCAATCCGACAACGAATTGGTTCAGGGGGTTTCACGAACCGGTCTGTGATCCGAACCTTAGACTTTACAATGGGTTCGAACCCCTGGACCGAACCTTCAGCAAAATTTTTAAGGTTTGCAGCCTTGGTTTAAAGACTTGATGATATTATATTCGAGCTTGGATTATAATTAAACAATTATCGAACGTTTTAGCAGGCTTCAGGTCGGTAAGTCATGGAGCAATAAGTATTAGTGATTAAGCGATTGTCCGCATTGAGATACTTGTTGTCCGCCTTCTAGTCTGTGAATAATTTATGCTTGTACATAACTTTTAAAACAATAATCCAACACATCACCAAAACACAAATATTCAAAATCTAGCAGACTTTGCCTATTTTCCGCCGGTCGGCAGAGTCCAGCATTGCTGTGACTGTTTGAAAATTCCAAAGGCAGCACTTGTAGGATTGCGGCGTTTTTTTAGAAAAAATTGGTTGATCTTTTTTTTGTTGTGTTTTTTTTGACTCTGTCTGCGTTGATGGCGTATTGTTCTTTTTGTTTCGTCGTTCGTTCGTTGTCTTGTCTTTGTCCTTGTTTGTCTGGTTTTTCGTGGCTTTGGGTCTTCGGTGTCGGGGGTTGTGGGTTTTCTTTTGGACCCCTCGCTGTGCTTTTCTAGTTTAAAAACTGACAACAGAGAACACCAAATTAACAGAAGACTTTGTGTATGTGTGTGCACCCATTTCGGCCCTTCTGTATTAGTAAGGGGAAATTCTCCTTAATTGGTATAAGTTAACTATTAATGTGTCTTTCAACAATCTGTCATTATTACAGACTCTATCGAAGGTTAAAATAAATATATGAGTAGAACAAGTAAGAGCGTTGCAGTCGAGTGGCCCGACTCCGAAATACCCTCTTATAAGCAATATTGTTTCGTGCATAACTTTGGTGTTTGGTGGTGCTCTCCTAGAAAATACATGAGAAACAACAAAAACGAGCGCGGTTTGAAAAATATCAAAAAACATTGACGGAATTTTGGAAAGCTAGAAAGGGGATAGGCTCTTTTTCCCACTGTGTTTTGGCTCTCAAAGAGATCTCAACAAAATCATTTTTAAAATAGACGCATATGATTGTAGAATCATTTTGTAGATTAGTTTTGTTTAACGACTTTGGGAAGGGTTTTTTAACCTAAAGATTTGTTTAACATTGCCGACTTACAAATCTGAGACTCAAAGAACAAAATATTAACAATTCAGTAGGTTAGGAACCAAGGCTCAAACCATAGCCTTAAAAACTTGTCCTCTATTAATTGACTGGGAATTCCCAAACAAATAACAACCCATATAAATTTAATATGTATAGCTAGCGGTCTTTGTCCTTATTTATTCTATAACTTCGCTTTAAAATTTTAAAAAGATTCGATTACACTAAAATTTACAGCTTTCTGCATAAACCATAATCGTTCAATTAATCAATTAAGCTCACATCGAATACCGTTTACTGTCATTTCTTACAAAACGAAAATCACAACAAACACCATTTGACACTTGCTCGAATCAGTTTCTCCTCCCCTTCCTACCCTTCCCCCCCCTTATCCTTTTTCTATGGTTCCTGTTGTCGGAGTCCCATGGTGCGTTTGGCGTTTGCTGACATGTCAAAAATTTTAACTGGCAATTTGCAGCAGAGCGCGCGCGCTTCACGCACGTACAACACGAGTCCCGACAACGAGACGAGCTGGAAGGAGGAAGAAGGGAAGAGGGGACAGACAGTTGGACAGTGGCAGTGGGTCCCCAGCAATTTCCATGAGCGAGTCTCGTTTCGTTTGTCTTTCTGTCTTTCTGTCTGTTTATGTGCCATTGTAGTTGTTGTTGCATAAAACATGGCACAATATGTTGCCATGTCTGGACCCGCCCAAATCCTACGTTAAAGAGACGGGGCGGGGCGGGGGGGAGGGAGTAAGCGTACCATTTTGGTAATGGTGTCAAAATAATTTGGTTTGTCATTTGTTTTGTTGGCGCCCCCCCAAAAAAGGTAAAACCAGAGCTCATAATCAGATTCTGGCCATTAAAGGCAAAGTGAATGTAAATGACATTTATTTCTATAAATTTCAACAAAAACTATTGCCTACTTTTCAGTTGAAAGTTTTGCAGTTTGATTTATGACTGTCTTTGATTGATATGGCAATGGCTTAAATGTCACTTACCAGCAACAGCTGGCCAACTTAAAGGCAACGCCTTAAGCAAATTCAATCTCCAAATGCTCGTTGTCATCATCACCATCACCATTTCCCTTTGGTTTGTTTTGCTAATAGCTTGTTAGCCATTTCGAAAACAATTTTCTTACTTACACATTCCCCCCCTTCCCCCCCGACAAGAACAACAACAGCAACATGTGTAGCCCATAACTTCTGCCCTTTCTCCCCAAAACCCCACCCACCCAGCACTCCCTGTCATAATTCAGATTGGGGGTAAAAAAAAAAAAGAAAACACTTTGAAACACACAGGCAGGGCAGGGCAGGGTAGGGCAGGGACAACGCACAGGCACATATTGACAGCTTTTGGCATAAATTTCAGGTAAGAGCCACAGCACCCAAAACAAACAAACAAAAATACTTGTGCATATAAATCTGGAAAGCTAAAGTTAGATTTTTTGCATATATCATTCGACAAGAGATTAAGACTAAAGGAATGAGTTGGTAAGGGAAATTTAAGGGAAGAAAAGGGCATTGACAGAAGTATTTTTTTTGCCGCCAGGCAACTGACTATGAAAACGAGGTGATGACGAAGCCCCTCTACGAACCAAACAGCAAACCGTAATCAAAATCCAAGTCTAGTGATATTTCCGTTCCCTTCCTATTTCTAGTGTGAATTTCACAGCAGCATCAGCACTGCTTGGCCATTATGGGAAACGTATAGATTCCTAAGTCTTTCCCAAAAATTACAGAGACTTTATTTATATATATTTCTTTGTAACACATGTTTCTCATCCGTCTCAGAGAGCCAAGACACATATATACAATACCTACCTAATTTAAGTGAGTGTGAGTCATTCTCTCTCTCACTCTCTTTTTCGCGCTCTTAGCAAAACAGTTTCGTCCACCATGTTGTCTGAGTGCCACAGTTTCTTTGTGTGCCCCATACGTATAGATTCCTAAGTCTTTCCTAAAAATTAAAGTTTCGTTTCGTTAAACCATTAATTACGAACTTAATATCAAAAGAGATTGACCTAATGGCAGCCACTCTTCAATTATGGTTCAATTCAAATTGGCTTTCCCTCCGCAATCTCTCGATACTTTGCCCTCGAACCCCTCCCTCTTCCAACGCTCTCCACTCTTTACCGTCCCCTCCTTCTTCCTGCGCTCTCCACTCTTTTCCGTCCCACCTCATTCCTCATCCCCCGGACTATCAGTTCGTTCTGTGTGTACTCCCTCTCCTCCTCTCATCTCATAGCAGCTATCATCTGTCTTAGAGAGCCAAGACACATACATACAACACATATTTAATTTGTGTGAGTGTGAGTCGTTCTCTCTCTCACAAAACAACTTAGTCCGCAATGTTGTCTGAGCGCAATAGCTGATTTATTTGCCCCATACAAACTTTTCTTTGGCGTAATCACCCACTTCGCGGACAAATTTTCCAAATTTTCTTTCTTAGTGCGCGCCTGCATAACTAAACAAAGGTGTATGCCAAATCTTAGATCTCTTGGATAAGCAGTTTTGGCGGTGGGTTGATTATATGTCAGTATGTCAGTCAGTCAGTCCGTCAGTCAGTTGGGCCTACAGATTTATACAGATTATAAATGGAAGATAGTCTCCCTGGCGTTCATGCTGCAAAGAGAGCAATTTTCGTCGTTTATATGGGGTCTATAATTGAGTGCTTTTATAGCATCCACCGAAAAGTCATTAGTTAAAAAAGCTAAAGTTATTACTTTGACCCAGGCTGAAGTAAAGGCATTTATACAAAATCCGAGACCTTCCGCTGGGCTTCATCAACACTTTCCCGTACAGTGTCGTGCGTTCTTCTCCATCCAGCTATTTCTTCTTTAAATGGTCCCTAAGAATTGGCATAGCGACTTACTTAGGAAGTCTGTTCTGAGGTAGATCCACGATTTTTCTAATTTATTTAAAATGTCTGTCCAGCGTATTGTGGTGCAGGCTAGGTAGATCAGTCTGTAGGTGTATCGCATATGATGGTGTGTTCATTGGTAGTCCAAAAAAGCTTCTTAATAAAATTACGTGCTAGTTTTTCCACACATCTGCTGCATATAGCATATTCAATCTAGACGTTTTCAAAAAGCTTATATTTCACATGACATGCCCAATCCTACCTAGACAAGAAAAGAAAACTCTATATTTGCTTCATCGATTTTAAAACTGCATTTGACACGATAAACCGTCATAGCTTATATTTAAAGCCATTTGGGAGTATCGACGAAATTTATTAACACGTTGAACAGCCTGTATGAAGATAATCGCTTTTCTGTAAGGCACGGATGTGAGCTCTCGGACTGGTTCCCAAACAACACCGGCGTACAACAAGAATGTCTCCACAGCCCACTCTTGTTTTCATTATACATCGACGACATATCATCGTACCTGCCCGGAGGAGTTGATGTTAATGGTTCCAACATAAAGACCTTGATGTACGCTGATGACATGGCGTTACTGGCTGATTCCACTGAAATGCTCCAGAGCATGATAAATGAGCTATACGACTACTGTCAACTGTGGAGTCTACAGATCAACGTGCAGAAGACAAAGGTACTGGCCAACGCCCAAATCCGATAAATGGTTTTTAAATGAAGCCGAACTGGAGACTGTTACTAGGTTTAAATACCTGGGTGTCACCCTAACAGGAAACATGAATTTTAGGCCTCACCTCCAAGAGAAATTACTGGACTCGAAGAAAGCGATAAACTGTTCATGGAAAATCTCTTTTGGGAAACCGCTTATCCTGGCAAGCAGAAAATTTCGACTGTTTGAAGCTGCGGTGAGGTCTGTGATGTGCTATGCGTCGCAATTATGGCGATGTACCCAGTATGAAGAAGTTGAGCGACTTCAAAGGATGTTTGTTAAACGGATCTTTAAACTGTCAAACACAACTCCGAATTACGCCATTCACTTGTATACCGGCCTGCCAACTAGGGTTGTCCAAATATCGATATCGAATAACTTTTGACGATATTTTTATGAATACTTTTTTTTATTTTTGGACAAAAATGAAGGTTTCCTAAGGGCATTCTCTTGGATATTAGTAATGTCAGTAATACACAATAGTAATATCCAAGAGAATGCCTCAGAAAATCTCCCTTTTGTGGCCGAATCTTATAAAAATACACACCAAAAGTATATTCAACAAGTATTCGATATCGATATTTCGACATCCCTACTGCCAACTCTGCACCTGTACTGTCTTCAAACGCACTTCAAATACATCCATAAGATCTTTGATATGCCCAGAATTGTAGCAGACATGATGTTAGCTAGCAAAACGCAAGTGTTCGAGAAATGGCAAGCCACAGCTTCTACTTGCAATGTCTATATCAACCTTGATTTTCCTGAGTCTTGGGAAGCCTCACATAAGTTGATACTGGAGAGCATCGAGTTACGGGAAAGAGAAAATTTCAAATATCTGGCGTCCCTAAGTGAGTCGAGAACAATTTACAAAAGCTTGAACCACAACCTTGGAACTCTGAACTACTTTCAAGACCACTTTGGCATCCAAACGATCTCCACTATATGCCGTGCTCGTTGCGAGATACTAAGTTTGAATTACAGGCCGCACGTAAGCTCCATCAATACTGACTGTACACTCTGGAACCTCCGTGTAACTGAGAATGTTGCGCATTTGATCGGGGTTTGTCCAATCTTGGGAGAGCTACGAAGTTTGACCCTCAACAAACCTGCACTATTGGAAACCAAGATTGTAAGCTGTTTGAATGGAGACAACTGGGAGATACCTGTCTTCGTTTTTCCGCATGCGCCAAAATATCGCCTTACTATCTTAACCGAATACTTATAACTAGTCAATAACCAAAATGTCACTTCTTGCTGTTTACTTTGTTTAAAAAAATTAAGCATAATATGGTTGTACACATTTGTAAGACACTTAATGAAACCCGTAGAAGCTTCTTTCCACAGATGTGTATGCTGTTAAACTAATATATTTCGGTTGCTCCTCAGCCACCATCTTCAGGTACACCACACAACAATTTTCCAATTACATTGTTACATTGATTTTATTAAAAAACTGACCTATTGTTTGGTTAGTAAGTAACCGTGTCAGTGCCCGTTTTGTAGCTAAGTCTTTTGTCAGTTGGTGTGTCTATAATGTGTAGCATCTCTAGAGCAGCTGTTCTATGTCTCAATTATGCTGGGAGCAATACACAAACCAAAGAACATTGAAGTAGAAGCTTCGTTCGGAAGAAAAACACTTGAACAGAAAACGCATAAATTCGACTTTAGCTTCAAACTTAAAATGTAAAAAAGACCCAACATAAGAGTCATTGGCCCAGGTAGCAAAATATAAACACAACCTTACACTAAACTTAAACTTGTGCCTTCAGAAGGCTTTCATATCCAACCACAATCTGATATGTATCCCGCGAACGAACATTTCCCAGGCTATAAAATCTTTTGAGACATTTGACGTTACCCTTAAGCTTATGTATGTTTCCTCAATTTTATGGTCAAAATGTCACCTGTGCCCCAATTTAACCTTCAATCAATATTGATCCATGGCTATTAAACTTTAGATACAAACGGTAAACAATAAATGCCACAATGTGAAACCCAAATAAAGGGGAGACAGCAAAGGATAACCAAAGCACCGCAAAAGCGTTTAAATAATAAATGAATTCCAATTGAAGGATGGGTGGCTTAAATCGTACATTGACCCTCAATGCATAAGCTTAGACAGTTTTGCATTATTGAACTTTATTGGACTTTAAGATTTGATGCACTCACTGCTCCCACTTCTAGGAATTTCCGTTTTATTTTTGCACTTCGAATGGTTGAAACGTAAAATGGACTTTTTCCTTTTTTTTTTGCATTGCATTTTGGAGTGATTGCAATCAGTGCGATTTACAATGTTGTGTCTGTAATCTAACTGAAGTTGCCAAACTTGTTAATGAAAGTGGCCCGGATCTGGCCAAGTTAAAACATTTCATATGCAAAACTCAAGGCAAATTGGTTTTAAGCCATCCAATTACTTAGATTATAGCCAATCTTGGGCTTAATTCATTCATTGGCAGGACCCTGCAACACCTTCCTGTGCCTGTGCACAAAACTGTTTGCCTACTTTTCAGCGCAAAACGAAAGTGCAAAATGTAATTAAGCAAACGAATGCCAAGGACATGGCCCAAGACAGAGAGTAAAGGATAAACAACAGCGAGTGTCCTGGAGTCAAGTCGACAGTTGACTGCCACTGTGACTTGATTATAATGATAAAATCTAATTAAAAAAGTTCAACTTAAGATGTCAACTTAATTTACAGAAGCCTGTCGCGACTCCGCCGCTTCTGTTTCAACCCGTTCGACAGGCGTTTGCCTTTTCCCCTTTTGTGTGGGGCACAAACATCCTAATTATCAACTTTTTGCCCAAGTCTTTGTCTCTCATCAATGGGCGAAAGCGAAAGGCGAAGACTTGGTTGGGTCAGTCGAGCGCCCTACTTTACATGTTTTGATGTCGCCGTCGTCGACTAATTACGTTTTGCACCCATGGACAAGCGTCACCTAATGACCCAAAGCTGCCAACAATGAGCCAAGGTCTCCCCACCTCCTCACTCTGTCTGTGGCAGTGTTTTTACGCACAGCGCGGCTTGCAACGTGGCCCAAAAGTGCAAATGAGTTGTGTGCGTGTGTGTGTGTGTGCGGCACCAAAAAGTACATTTCTAATGACCTTCATTACATTGAGTGGCTGTGTCGCTACTCGAAGGTAAAAAGAGAAAAATACAGTGGAGAAATAGTAATGCGTGAAAGACCCTTGCAAAAAACTTTGCACAAGAAATGGCAAAGAAGTTGTTTTTTTTTTTCTGTTTGTAATGAGGCTCAAAGACTTGCGTCTAGAGATGGCACAAGGAGAGTGTCACGAATGTTCGGTGGGATTCGTCTGTGCCAAAGTTTTGATACTCTTGCAAATGCTTGTTTTGAAATATCAAAGGTCAGATACGAAAAACCCAATTTCCAAGCTAGCGTGAAAAATGAACCATCACAGAGTTTAAAAACGATCAAATTTACAGCTAAAAAGTTTTTCTTATTCGGGGGTGCCACAGAAACCAAATTCCAATCGAATTCCAATTCTTAGGTGCCACCGAAATTTCTTTTGGTTGGTTTCAAACCTCTAATGTTTTGTTAGGAGATTTTCGGCGCCCTCTACATGACAGCTAGCGGATTAAGGGATGGAAACTAATACCTCATGTTTGGCGCCAACAAATTTTTAAATTTTGCATTATATTGGTGGAGAATGCGACTTAAAATTGAATTATTATTTGAAAATGCATCATAAAACATATAACACAATCAAAAAACTTTTTGTTAATCATCAAATTAATCCCACATCTAAAATAAGAGAAATTTTTTGGCGAGAAATGCAGCCCTGCTTTTAGTGATGGAACATCAATTGGAACATCTGGTGTTCCAACTAGATTTTCTAATTAGAAAATGAAATCTCTAGAAGTTTTGTAACACCAACGAATTTTTCGAGAGATTTACAAACCAACGGTCAGCTAAATCTCTAGAGATTTCTGTGGCACCCCCGACTATGACTGATCGGTCCTAAGGCAGCCACAAGATATAGTCATCCGAATTTGACAAACTTAAGCAATCTTTTTTTTTTTTTTAATGTTTATTTTTTAATTCATTATTATCTTACTTCAATAAACCTTAGTATATATATTTACATAGTCTTACTCTAATAGTCCCTAATGGGCTCTCTAGAATTAAATTATATTTATTTTCTAATTGGATCCTTTTCCGATATATTTAAATTTCTACAGCTATAAGAGATGTAAAGAGAGGTATGATTGTGTAATAAAAAATTGCAAACAAAACATTACTAGAAGATAATTTAATTTAATATAAAAGTAGAGGTAAAGAAAAAAATTAAATGAAAGGGTGGAAGGGGGTTGGAAAACTGTAAATATTTATTTTATTTGTATGGTATTAATTTTGTGACAGCCACCAGAGCTTAGAGCGTGTGATTGCTGATTCTAGTTTGTCTCTGTCCGATAATTTTTGATCGAATCGCAACTCATTTGCCATTATTACTCTATTTAAATCAATAGATTTAGTTGTCGCTCGTCAATATCTATGGTACAGTATTGGTACCTTCACCTTCATTGTTTTGGACTATCCCAAGTTTATCGAGGTATATAAATGCTTCAGGGGGAACATAACCATTTTGTATAGCAGTTTTAATATATGTTTCCGTCTGTGTAAAAAGGAGCCAGTATAAACCAGGGATGCAAACCGCTCGGAAATAAGGACTGGTTCGGTTCAGTGGTTCACACAGTTTTTGAACCGCCGGTTCGGTTCATTACATGGTTTTTGGGGCTTGCTGAACCGCGGTTTCGGTTCGGTTCGGTTCGGTTTGCGCTGTATTCATTTAAAAAACTAAAGAAATGTATTTTTGATACATTTAGGGACGATTTCACATCTTCTACATAGAGCTGTCTGTCACATAAACTAACAAATAACAGCGTAAAATTGATGACTATCTGACACATAGCAGCTATCTGGGAAAACAGAAATCGGCCCTTAGTCAGATTATTTAGGTTAGGTTTAGGTTGTTTAGTCAGGTTTTCAGTTATTATACTGTGCTATTTAATGAAGATATTTCCATTCGACTGATTGCATTTCAAAACAACAGCAGATATATAGAATATGATGGCATTTTAGTTAAGATTTAGTAATAATATATCTTATAGTAAAGTTTCATCGATATTGCCTCTTAAGTCTAAAAAATTAAGTTTCAGTGTGGAAAATGCTCGTTCTACTGACACTTGTGTGGCTGGAATTGCTTAAGTTGATTTTCCTGATAAATATTCCAATATTTATCTTTAGGAAAACGCTTTTCGCCATCAAACGCTTCAATGCAATTAACAAACGATATTTTACTTTATGATGGAAATTAGTCCTTATATTTCCAACTCGTCATTACTTATCGGGTTCAAAGAATTATCCGTTATGTTTTCATTAACGATTTAGATCTTCTTGTATATTAACATTAAATGAGATTTAGCTAGCTTTTTTCCTTCTTCTTATAGCAGGTTTGATTGCTGGTAGAGGTAACAAAATCAAGACTTGGCCTGCTCCAATTTGGGGTCCTAAGAAATTTGGTGTTCTACAACTCTTGCTTTTCCACGTATTTATACTCTGTATATTCTGTAATTTTGTGCAAAAGTATGTATCGGAGAAGGAATTTCCGACCCTTTAGATTATATATATTCTTGATCAGCATCGACAGCCGAGTCTATATAGCCATGTCCGTCAGTCTGTCCGTATGAACGAAAAGATCTCAGAGAACGTAAGAGATAGAGGTTTGACATGTATGGGGCATATATGTATTTCTAATACTTGCAGACAGATCAAGTTTATTTTCAACTTCCCTCGCCCTCTCTCCCCTCTTTAGAAAACACGTCATATCTCCCACAGTTTTGTAGATAGATGGTTCGTACCTTCTAAAGATATTTAGTAATTAAGATTATTTATCCATTTGACAAAGGAGTGGTTAAGATTGGATGATACGGATCGATCGGACGAGTTATAAAGAAAACAAACAATTATGATATGATATATTCAAACTTTGGATGTAGTGAGTATGTTATAGTTTGATTTTACAGAGTTTGATTGGTCCGAAATATATCTTTACCATATTTTTCGTGATCAGTTGGGCACGCACTTGCTTTCTACCAAATAATGCGCTGCGATTTGGCTCAGTATGGTTAATCAATTGGTAACTCAATGTCTAGTTGAAATGAACCGAACCGAACCATTTTATTTTTCGGTTTTTGGTTCGGTTCAGCATTTTTATAAACACACCGGTTCGGTTTACGGTTCGGTTCATGAGCGCAAAAAGCGGTTCGGTTCGGTTCAAACTGTCAAGTCACTGTGAAGTCTCTTATTAGTCTCTGTCAAGTCACTGTTGAGTCACTGTCAAGTCACTGCTTAGCCATTGTTTAATCACTGTCAAGTCACTGTTAAGTCACTGTTAAGTCACTGTTAAGTCACTGTTTAGTTTCTGTCAAGTCGCTGCTTAGTGACTGTCAAGTCACTGTTTAGTCACTGTTTAGTCACTGTTTAGTCACTGTTAAGTCACTGTTTAGTCACTTTTTAGTCACGGTATAGTGTTTTAAAGCATTTAATATGGAAGAATTTAAGAACAATCTAATTAAAAACCAAAAAGTTTTTTCTCTAAGATGCTTTTTTCCGAGCGATGGCATCTATAAGAATAAGATAAAATGATCCCATCCGGAAGGTTTCGACATCTATTACATATGTCGGAGAAGCCATGTTTCCTAAAGCTCTATGAATTGCATGCAGACAAGCTGGGGATGCACATTCCCCAGTTCCCAAAAAGCAGTTCTCACAACTGAATTTGGATCTAAAGGTATTTACAGGGGTGCCACAGAAATCTCTAGAGATTTTGCCGACGGTTGGTTTGTAAATCTCTCGAAAAAGCACCAGATGTTCCAATTGATGATCCAACTCTAAAAACAGGGCTGAATCACTCGCCAAAAAATTTCCACTATTTTAAGTGTGGGTTAATTTAATGATTAACTGAAATTTTTTTGATCTGTTTTATAATGCTTTAAATTTTTCCAAACATTGTTGTTCCATCCCTTAATTATTCAAATATAATGCAAAAAAAATTTGAAGAAATTTGTTGGCGCCTAAAAATGAGGTGGTTGAGGTTTCTGTGCATCCCTGTAATGAAAGTTTCATCATAAAACCCTCTAACTAATCAATGAAAATTTATCGTTTATGGTAACCAAGTCAGTAGCCTTTTTGAACGGTTCTAACTATTTGCTTGTTTAGATTCTACAAATGGGGTCCAAAATGGTGAGTATTGTAAATGTCAATCCCACTCATATATCACGCTTCCATCACCAACTCAAACAGCAACATAGTTTGTAGCCCTTTTCAACTTCTATTTTTACTACTTTTTTTTTTGTTGTTGTTGTTGTTATTATTACAATTTTCCTTCTAATAGCTTTGAAATGAGTTTCGCTTTTTGGCCCTATTTGTTTTGTTTGTTTGTTCGCTTGCTTGTTTGACCCTGGTCAGCCTTCGCCTCATAATGCAAACGGCGGCAAAGTTCATTAAAAAACTTCTGAGCTGCAGACAACATTAGCGGTTAGATGGGTAATATTCGGCTATACTTAACTGTGTGTGTCTGTGTGTGTGTGAAAGCAAACATATGGACAGCTA
Source organism: Lordiphosa stackelbergi (assembly GCA_018904235.1). NCBI lineage: Eukaryota > Metazoa > Arthropoda > Insecta > Diptera > Drosophilidae > Lordiphosa > Lordiphosa stackelbergi. Next base: position 26,191 of record JAEIFU010001189.1, read on the forward strand.
AAAGTTTCCTTTTACGCGAGGAGGGAGAACTTTAATCGTTACTTTTTTTGTGTGGTTGGTAAATATTGCATAGCGAACTATTATTATTATATATTCCCGTAGAAGACAGGCAAAGACAGCTGATGATTGAATCGGGAGATGCTTGAAACAGCTGTACAGTCGTTTAGCCTTCTTTGTGGAGGCTAAGCTAGCTTAAAGTTCTATAAATTAAATTTCCGTTGGAGTACTATAAAAATCAGTTCATTCGTTGCTTTTAAATTTCAACTCAAACTGTTAGTCTATAATGTGCACTTAAGTGTTCCGGGCCACACTTCTTTAATACAAAATTCTCATCTTCAGCTATTCATTTGCCAATTCCATTTACTTAATAGTTTTCTTTCTTTCTTTCTTTTTTTTTTTTGCTTTCGTTCTCCTTCGAATCTAGTGAAATGGCTAAATGCAAATGCCTGAGGCGCAATTTCTTTTTCACATTCCTCATACGCCAAGCGGGCCAGATAGATGTCCAGCTGTTGACACTCCACTTCAGCCCACTGCACCCCGCTGAGAGTGTGTTTTGTGCTTTACTTTTGGCCTGCATCCTTTGGACCACTTTTCGTGGTCGTTTGAAGTTTTTATCCTTATTTATCTTCATAAAATATTCATGCACTTTGCTGTATTCGGGTGTGTCCCGGCACCCGGCACTCAGCACTCAACACTCCACTCCAAGTGCCCGCCAGGTGAGCGAAGGCTCGCACACTCGAAGTTTATCCCTTTGGCCAGTCTCGAACTCGTCGCCTGCTGCATTTCAATTAAAAATTGTTTTTCACTACATTTGAGTTGATTGATTTTTAATTGATTGCAATTGAGTAAGAACTGAGATCACAGGGACAAGTGTAAGGAAGCATTTTGCTCCTGCCTCACCGCAATGTCTCTCATTCATTATTGACAAGACATTTCCCACACAGCATGCAAATTGCGGTTTTCCGTTTTGTGTCTCATCAATTCTTAAAACAAGAATGAAGAGCGGCAACCAATTTAAAATGAAAATTAAAACTAAAACGAAATGTTGCTAAGTGAATTTTAATTTGCCATTAACACATGTGGGAAAGTCAGAGGGGTATGAGCAGGAGGATGAGACACCGGATGTGCTTAATAAAAAAACAAAAGGGTTGAAAGCAGCATTAACAAAGGCGACAACAAACTCGGGCAAAAGTTTCATAAAAACAAGGAAAGACAAGGAAGGGCTGGCACAGCTAAAAGGTAGCAAATGTTCTGCACAACCCTTTTTTTTGTTTCAGCATATACATATATCAAGCAAGCAGGGAAATGAGAACAAACTGAAAGTGCTAGAAATGAGACAACAGTATGCCAACACGTGCAAAATATTGTCAAATGGGTGCCGCCATTGCTCACAGTCAACAAAACAATTGTAAGTGTTTGACCATTAAATTGGAGTATAAATCTGTGTGGACGATAAGTCAAACCGAATGGACCTGTCTGGAAGCTATCTTCATAGATAACCATATCTTTTTGGTTCTACAGCTTCTTCTAAAGTCGTGAAGGAAACCCAAGACCAAGCATACATAGGCCAGGTCAGATCGTGCAATTCCCTATAAGCGGAATGTTAAGAATAGCATCTAGAATAGAGATGGCCATACCTGGCCCGCAGGGGCCGAACACTTACATGATGAGGCTTGTGCCAAGAGAGCAAATAGCTTTTCAGTCCAGCGGTCCAGCGGTTGATGAAGTAGGTTAGAGCTTCATTTTCGCACACCTTAGCGGTTCATGTATATGAGTATTTACCAATTTCAATGAATTCCAATGGCCATTCTGTTACCATCGACGGGCAGGAGCGTTATCGCAATATGATTACAAATTTTTGTGTTTCTCGGAAAGCAAATGTACCGACTTTTCGCAACAAGACTTAAGGTCCCACTCCTTTAACTACGCACACAAATAAAATTTTAATTTTTTCACCTTTATGTCGCAAACTGGTGATTTGACTTCGGCCACCTCGTTCGCGATTTTAGACGACCGCCTATTTTTTTAAGTTTTTTTTGTTTTTTTTTAATTATTTAATTTAATTAATAATTTTATAAAATTTATATTTTTCATCCCTCTGACTGCTTCATGTGTTGGATAAATTTGCAAGCGTCGTTGTATTAACGTTAACCAGATATAAAAAGTTAACTTCACAGGACTCTTACCTAAACTTCCGACGAACAAGGCTAGAGTTTCGCGATGTACAGAAATAGGTTCGGATTTAAAATTATTGTACCTTAGTAATATTTGAATTTTTTTTTGGGTTTATATTTATTCAATTTCACTTTGTGTATCATATACGGTGGTGACGCAAATTTTATGAACCTCAGCCGGTTATCCGAGCTCCCGGAGCTTTCTTTAAAAAATGTTTTTATTTATTAAGTTTAAATAACCAGGTAGCGTTCACTATAAGATCTGTGACGAACCGCATGTTGATCAAAGATGACCATCTTAGCTTTAAGTATGAGTTGTCTGCAATTATTTGGTTATCGATAATCTTTAGGGGTAACGAAATTTTATTTTATTTTAAACATATATTATTTTTTTTTTTTTTTGGTTTATTATAATATAATTTATAATTATATATTGGCAATACTTGGTCGTAGGGCCGGGAGCCAGGTTTACACTTGCGCCAAAACTCATGTACCAGTCTGGGCATGGTCCACCGGTTTTCGACACGACGGTTAGCGCTTCACGTTTTCTGGTGTCACCATACACCCACTTTTGTGGCCTCGCTAGTTTACACCATCTAAGCGAGTAAAAGGGTCGATGATTTGGGTTTGGATATAAAAGATTTGCTTCTACGATTTTGATGTGGAAAGAAATGTTTTAGTTGTGGGATTAGGTGTATGGGTAATTTATTTGAGAGTGGGGAATTGATTTTTGGTGTTTATGGGTTTTTGTGAGTATTTTTATTTTATATGTTTCATTTTATTAATTGATAATTAAAATATGCTCTGACCTGGCAAGTGCGTTAGCCGAACTTGGAACCTCATCTAAATCGGCAGGTCTATAAACTCAACACCTCCAAACTAAATCGCTTAGCCTTCTTTCGGACAATCCCAATCGCTGGTTTTGGATGATCAGCCCATTGAACAAGTCCAGCAATTCAACTACCTGGGCAGCGTAGTCGCTGTGGATGGAGGTACGGAGCTCGATGTGGAGTCGCGCCTTCAGAAAGCTAAGGGTGCTTTCCTCCACTTGGAAAATTACAACTTCCATAGTGCCCGATGCCTGCGTCGGATATTTTGTATTTTCTGGCCTGACAGAATACGGAACCCGAGCTACTAAAACGCGCAAATATGGAGAGTGTCGACACCATAATACGCAGAATGAAATGGAGCTGGATAGGGCATACATTGAGTAAAAGTGAGAGCAATATCTCCAGGAAGGCAATGGAGTGGAACCCACGGGATGGATTAGGCCGGACACCAGGCAGACCCAAAGAAACTTGGAGGAGGACTGTTGGTAGAGAAGCGGAAAACATCGGGAAGACCTGGAGAGAACTGAAAGCTACGGCCAACAACAGAGTTAGTTGGAAGAGAGGAGTGGTTGATGCCCTATGTCCCACACGGGATCGGAACTAGAAGAAGAAGAAGAAGTTATCAAAAGTGGAAGACGATACCAAGCCGGTTTTAAGTAGATCAACTGGCTTATAAATTGAAAGTATTTTAGAATAGAGGAAAACTAATTTCGGCTCGATCGAAGTTTATACACCCTTAGAGCATGATATATGCCTGCCGATTTTAATCAAACTCTCCAAAATTGTGTTGAAACCGATAATATTCATAACTGGAAAGTATGAAAACGCTACCATGGAAAACAAAAAAGGTTTTTCCCACTAAAACTACTTTTTCGACCGATCGTTCCTATGGCAGCTATATGCTATAGTTATCCGATTTGAAGCAAACTTGACAGAATTGTGTGGTAGCATGTAATATAGGTCAGTAACAAGTTTGGGGGCAATAGCATTGAAGTCAAAAAAAAGTTTTTCTTACTAAGACTTTTTTTCAGAACTATCTTTTGTATGACAGCTATACTATATAGTTGTTCGATTTTCATCAAACTTGCTGAAATTATGTGAAAACATAGAAAACTTAAAAATACGAGGTTCGGAGACATTTGCATGGAAAACAAAAAGTTTTTTTCACTAAAACTACTTTTTCGACCGATGGTTCCTATGGCTGCTATATGCTACAGACAGCCGATCCGGCCGGTTTCGATAAATGTGCAGCGTTTTTGTACCAAAAGACTTCGTGCAAAGTTTGGTTAAGATAGCTTTAAAACTGACGGAGGATATAGTCTAGAAACAGACGGACGGAGAGACGGACAGACGGACATGGCTATAACAGCTCAGCTTGTCATGCTGATGGAGAAAATATATACTTTATGTGGTCGGGGATGCTTACTTCTTTGCATTATAAACAATTATACCCTCTTCACAGTTATAAAAAGTTGAATAACTCCCATAATTTTCAAGAAATCGTTTTCTAATTTAAAACTACCCTTTATATTTGCAGTATCTACAATCCCTGAAACTTTCATAAAGATTGGATAATAAATAGCTGAGTTAACTAAAATATTGCATACTTTTCAGCCCCCTTCTGCGTTTTTTTATAGATTTCCTTTGCTGAAAAAGATTTAAAGTCGAGGATTAACTGCCAGTCGAACTGCATCTGGACTGGACAGAACAGCTGGCCAAATTCCAGTGGTCGCCCAACTTATTAGCTGCAGAGCACTTTTCCCAGGGCTACACACACACACACACACACTCACACCCTGTACTTCCTTGTGGCGCCATAAATTATGCAACACTTGTCTTCTTCCTCTTCTGCTCCCCTTTTTTTTTTTTTGGCAGCATCTCGCGTAAAGTGTCAAAGCTTAAAGTTGTTGCTGTAGTTGGAGAGCGACAGAGAGAGTTAACACTTTTGCAGTTCAACTTCTCCACCTGCCCAACCCACAATGTACTTTTTGACAGTCATAAATTTGCGTCCAACATGAATTCGACAGCAAAGTCAGGCGAAACAGCCACCGAAATAATTTCTTATTCTTCTGCCACTTTCTGCTCGCTTTTTTTCGCGCATAACTTTTGCTGCCAACTTAAAGTTCAAAATCTGTTAAGCGGAATGGAAACTTGCTGTGTGCTTGCAACTTTTTGGCGCAGCACTTGGTCTTGGGTCCGCGATCTCTGGTGGACAGCAGCCCATCCTATCCATATTTCCCTCTCCTCGTGTTGATTTTCCACTGTAGTCAAAACAAACTGAAAGTTTTTGCTAACAACTGCGTTATTTCTGCGGCCCTTTTTCAGTTTTCTCTTTGTGGGCGGAAAATGTACAGAAAACACAGCAACAACTGAAAGAAATATTTGCTTAATGATATTTGTGTTTGGCTTTTCGGGTCGTTAAATTTCAGTTGACTTCATTACGCAGGAGCCAAGCCCAAAGTCTCTTCAAATTTTCTGCAATTGATTCAAACTGTCGATATATATATATATAGAAGCAGGGCCAGGAGCTGGCTGCTTATTCAGTCGCACGTATCATTTATTCAGCGCCTCAAAATGCTGTACATAAGTGCAACTCTTGTCTCGACTCTCTGACTCTCGACTCCTTAGTGGGGCTTCCTTAATACGTTTAAAAATAAGTACACAAGGCGTTTCATGAATGGCACGGCATGGCTGCCACACTGCAAAGCTACTTCAACGTTCAATGTTCCCCAAGACAAGCTGCTTTTTGCGCCATTGTTAATGCTGCCGAACTATGGGAATTCTTACACTTTTTTCTGTCAATAATTTGAAATCTTGACAATTTAGTTAAGTTTTCTTGGGAGTTGATTGAAGTTTGCTCTGTTTTGTTTAACAATCAAATTACTTTTGTTAATAGGACTAAAAATTTTGAACACTTTGGAAAAACTGACTAAAAGACAGAAAAATTGAGTAAAATTGGTATGTGTGCTCTGCTGCTGCTGCTGCTGTGCCCCTCCTCCTGTTGCAGCAATGGCATTGACTGCTTGAGTAATTGAAACGCATCAGTCTGTGTGCTTTACACGGCAAGAAAAGGTGGCTAAATGAACCCCACAAAAGGGAAAACCAAATTCTAGGCTTTCAGTAAAAATCCTTTCAATGGGAATTTGTGAATGGAAGTGGAGCAAATGGCAAATTTTATTCTAAATTTAATCTGGAAAAACTCCGAACAAAGTTTGGAAACTAAATTTGAATGAATAGAATAAAAGTGTTAATAATGTGGAAATAATTTTAAAGCTTTGGTCACATTATTGATGTGAAATATTAGTCTTTTGGTTTAGAAGATTTTAGTAGGAGTATTTTTTGTGTTGCAGTTTTGCAGGTCCTGTTGGGGGGAAGAACAGTGACTCAACAGTGACTTATTTGTAACTAAACAGTGACTAAACAGTGACTAAAAAGTGACTAAACAGTGACTAAACAGTGACTAAACAGTGGCCAAACAGTGACTGAACAGTGACTAAACAGTGACTTGACAGTGACTAAACAGTGACTAAACAGTGACTTAAGAGTGACTAAACAGTGACTAAACAGTGACTGAACAGTGACTTAACAGTGACTAAACAGTGACTAAACAGTGACTAAACAGTGACTAAACAGTGACTAAACAGTGACTTAAGAGTGACTAAACAGTGACTAAACAGTGACTAAACAGTGACTAAACAGTGACTAAACAGTGACTTAACAGTGACTAAACAGTGAACAGTGACTAAACAGTGACTAAACAGTGACTGAACAGTGACTAAACAGTGACTAAACAGTGACTAAACAGTGACTAAACAGTGACTAAACAGTGACTAAACAGTGACTAAACAGTGACTTAAGAGTGACTAAACAGTGACTAAACAGTGACTTATTTGTAACTAAACAGTGACTACACAGTGAATAAACACACAGTGATCAAACAGTGACCGAACATTGACTTATTAGTAACTAAACAGTGACTAAACAGTGACTAAAAAGTGACTAAACAGTGACTTAAGAGTGACTAAACAGTGACATAACAGTGACTTATTAGTAACTAAACAGTGACCAAACAGGGACTTAAAAGTGACTAAACAGTGACTAAGATAACATGGCTGCAATTCGGGATGGAAATCAGCTATCAGAACGTTTCGAGAATAACATCGGCGTTAAACAAGGTTGCCTTCTCAGCCCACTACTATTCTCACTATACATCGATGACGTTTCATCGCATTTACCTGGGGTATTTCTGTTTGCAATCAGCAAATTAAAGCCCTGCTCTACGCCGACGACATTGCACTCCTTGCAGATAGTCCCAGAAGCCTTCAATTTATGCTGGACAAGCTATACGAGTACTGCCAAAATTGGGACCTCCATATAAATGACTCGAAAACAAAAGTGATGGTCGTACGAGACCACAGGGGTCGCCAATCAGAGAACGAAAACTGGTCGCTAAATGGTCTGCCGCTCGAGAAAGTTCGATCTTTTAAATATCTAGGAGTCACTCTAACGTCAAACATGTCCTTCAGTACACACGTAGGAGAGAAACTAAGAGACGCAAAGACTGCCATCAACAGTACATGGAAGCAATTTTTTAATAAGCGTAACGTACTCGCAAGTACGAAATACAAACTGTTTGAGTCAACAGTAAAGACTATAATGTGCTATGAAGTACAAGTCTGGGGCCATGAAGAATTTGAGGATGTGGATCGACTCCAAAGCATTTTTATCAAACGTATATTCCGACTACCGTTTAACACACCACATTATGCCATCCATTTAGAAACCGGCTTACCACCAATGAATATCGCCTGTCTCCGTGCCGAGAATCTTAGCCAACAAGCTACTTTAGACAGGGCGCAGTGCTTTAACAGCTGGAAAACCTTAGGAAACAAGTTCGATGTAAATATTTTTGAAAGTCAGCCTAACCACTGGGAATGCCCTCAAAATATTCTGCTGGAGAGGATCGCAAATGAAAGTTGGACTCTTTATAAAAACAGAGCGGAAAATAGCACCACCAGAAATCTATACCGAAGAGTCAACCATGATTTGGGTGATGCAAACTATTTTCACGATAAATACGACACAGCCACCATCAGCGCGATTTTCCGGGCCCGTGTCGAAATGACAGCACTAAATTATGCCCCTTATACACGTTCTACGAAGACAATATGTGTTACAAACTACGGGTACGAGAGGACGTCGAGCATTTCATCGCAATCTGTCCGATGTCTACATCTACAGAGCTCAGTACTGTCCGAGGCGGAAACACTAGAGTGGATGAACGGGAGAAACTGGAGGGTACTAGCAAACTACCTTTCACACGCCTTACGGTATCGGCGAGATCTCATATCGCTAATGGATTAGCTACTTCGTCATGACGGTCGATTAGTCACTATTAATTAGGTTAAAAATACATTAATTACTTACTTTATTAGTTATAAAATAAATTTAAGTTGCACATAAATTTGTTAACGGCTGACGGTTTCTATGAACCATGCCAAGAAACGATTCAATAAACTAACTACTACTACTACTACAGTGACTTAAGAGTGACTAAACAGTGACATTACAGTGAATAAACAGTGACCAAACAGTGATCCAACAGTGACTGAACAGTGACTAAACAGTGACTAAACAGTGACTAAACAGAGATTTAACAGTGACCAAAAAGTGATTTAAAATTGACTTAGCCGTGACTAAAAATACTGAATAAATAGTGACTTAATAGTGTGTTAAGGTTAAGGGACCGCGGGGGGTAGGGGAAAGAGAGGGTCTTAATTTAATTCTAACTATTGCTACTATGGGTAGTATTGCCCGTCATTCTTCATCTAAAATTAAACTTAGTTTTATTTAAAATTGTCCTCCTACGCGTTTCGGTTGCATTTTGCGCCTTGTTTACATTAATATACAAACAAACACTACAATGAATTTTATACATACATATATCGCCAGTTACTTTGAGAGTCGTATTCTGCTCTACGACACATCGGAGGGGCGGAAATCATACGGAGTCACAGGCGGCGTGCCCCAGGGCTAGGTCATAGGGCCTATTCTGTGGAACGTGATGTATGATGGATAACTTCGACTACCTACACCATTGTTGGATTTGCAGACGACATTGCCATCGTCGCAGTATCCAAAAAGCTAGAAGCTGGAAGACGTGCAATGCAAAACAAATGATGCAATAGTGCAGGTGAGCAAATGGCTAGAGGTTAACGGGCTGAGCCTGGTCCCCCACAAATCCGAAGGTGGAAACTGCCAACATAAGAGTCGGAGAACAGAACATAATGTCAAAGCAGGCCATAAAATACCTGGGGGTTATGCTGGACCACAGGCTCAACTTCAAAAGACACCTGGCATACTTGAAGGAAAAAGAGCCATCAAGGCAGCGAATGACTTATACGGAATCATGGCGAAGATCGGAGGACCCCGACAACGTAGTAGATGGCTGATCTGCAACGTAGTCAGGTCAATTATCATGTATGCAGCACCGATATGGTAATACGCACGAGGATGCAAAATGGCGTTCAGGAGGTGTGCTCTCCGAGTTACCTACAGCTTCCGTTCAGTGTCGGAGTACGCGGCCCTAGTACTAGCAGGAATAATCCCGCTAGACCTGTTAGCTTTGGAAAGCAGAGAGGCAGATGATAAGCGGAGAGAGAGCACGATGATGAAGTGGCAGGCGAGTTGGAGTACTACCATCAACGGCAGCTGGACAAAAGAATAATTGCGGACATAAGGCTGTGGGTGGGTAAACAGCAGGGACAAACCGACTTTTACCTAACACAACTACTGACTGGACATGGAGGCTTCAAGTCCTATCTCTATAGGTTAACGCACGAGACAGATCCGTATCGCGGACTATAGAAGACGCAGAACATATATTCTTTGTCTTTCCGAGATTCGCTGCCGAACGGGAAGAGCTATGCCTAGGTATTGGGAAGCCTTTCACGGTCACTGACTTGATGGACATTCTACTTAGCTCGCAAACCAATTGGGATGCTGCACAGATTCTAAAATCCCTGCGTCGCGCTAAACGACAGCGCAACCGCTAGATAAGAACCTAGTGGAGGCCTTCGTGCCATCTCCCTCCTTGCGAAGTAATACTTGATGGTAGTTCCGCAAGAGGGAAACGGAGAGTAGGGGTGGTGTAAGTGGGTGAGGAACTCCAAGTCCCATGTATTTCTCTCGTTTTGTCAAATGTTTGATTTTATTTTTATTTTCTCCCGCGATCGCCGCAGCGTTTATGTAGTTTATTTGCTCCACGTGGTCTTCATGATTTACAGTCCGCTCTTCCCGTTGTTGAATCCGAAAACTTTCAAGTGTCAGTCTTGTTCTCTCTCTCTCTTTTCAATGTCCAGCACTTTAAACTTATTGAAATCAGCTGATTGTTTTGTTGTTTTTCGTGTCTTCTTGCGCCTAACTGTGATTCGTAAACAACATTCTGTTGTTGTTCCTTGGCTATTTTGTCTTTTGTATTTGTAAATAGTTTTGGTGCGCGCAAGAAGGAAGGAAGAAAATCAGTCCTATTACTTTCCGGACAAACCCTGTATTTGCTTTCAGCTCAGCACATCTCAAAAACAGAAAATAAAGAAGCTAAACCTGTCTGAAATTCGTGGCCAACGCACTTCCTGTTAAGAAAAAGACACTGTCTGACAATAAACTATTTCAATAAACAAACAAAATGCATGTTCTCTTTATTGTTATTGTATAGCGAGAGCGGAGACAGTCAGTGCGAGAGAGCAAGAGAAAGCGCCTGTAGTTTCCAATTGGAATGGTAATGAAATTTTTAATTGCACAAGAAATCGTAAAGGTAACTATCAGCTTCAAGCTTTTCAAATGAAGATTCAGTGTATCGCAAGAAATGCAATTGCCTGCATGTTTGTGCGTTTCCCGCTCTTCGACGAAAGGTTATTTACACTTAATTCTGTTTAAACTTCAAGCTAAAATAGCGCGGGAGAAATGTGTGCCCAGATCGGGCTCCAGTTCTAAGCATAAGCTCTGTGAGCTGAGTAACCTTGGTATTTATGTTGTAAATATATATGTTTATTTTTCTATTTCCCCACCTCACTTTAAAATCGGATTTGTGAGCTAAGGTATCAGAGCTTTTGTCCATGTTGATACATTTTTAATAATAATCTTGCTTGTAGCAACGCACATTAATCCAAAGACAGCCATCGAGGCCTGCCTGGCTGTCCTCCTAAGCCTCTTTCAGTTCCGAAATCTCCTTAGGCAACCAAACGAAACGGAACCTTTCGGCACTTGGGCCCGCCAGCTAAGCCCAGTTGAGCCCTTCACAGTCTCTCCACAGGGAACAGAATCTTAACTCAATCTGCCAACCAGTGTGGCCATGCACTGCGGTACCTGTGCCGCCAGACTGCCAGACGCCACTCAACCAAAAAGCCATTGAAAAAGCCCCAAAAACAACTTGTAACAAATGACGCTGTACGCCGTAATTGCGGCCGCAGACAACATGCTAATTAAAAGCTACTTCGCCAGCCGCATTAATATACACAACAAAACACCGCAAAAATCATGCTGCTATCAGCGATTCCCAGGTCCCGTCTGCAATGTCTGGCCCGGATTAATGAACATTTACGAGAGACGAACAGGAGCAAGCAACCCAATCGACGACGACACGACGGTCGCCTGTCGTTGAATGACAACAATTTGCATTTGTTTCATTTGAATTGTGAGTGTGTTTTTTCTTCAGACGAACTTGTGTGGAGCGTCTGTTAAGTAAATTGTAGAGTGGAATAGACAAGCGACGAGCAATTACTTTGTTTTTTTTATGTTTTTGATTTTTTTTTTGTTTTCTTTTTTTTTGAGGAGAAGAAGAAATGATATGTTATGAAGAATTTAATTTTTTTTGGTTGGGGTGTGTTAGTAGTTTTAGTATAAGTATATTTTGGCATATTGCAGGCGTGGCTTTTGCCGTGAGCCCAATGCCGATTATTTCTCTTTTTTCTTACAAATCTTACATACAATATTACAATTTCTCTTAGATGACAATGACAAAAATATTAACAAGACATTTACAGGACTACATTTACATTAATTGCGACCTTATCTCCCTAGAAACTTTCTTCCATTATGTGTTGTCTGTACTTTTGAGCGTGGCTGACATATGCTGCTAGACTTGTCCAGTTGCTTCCGTTCAACAAGTTGATGCATTCCTCCACATTCAAATACGGTGTTCCGAAGCATCCTGCCCTGATCTCTTGTAAAATTGGACATTTCCCCAAGAAGTGCACTATATCCTCGCGTTCTCTTAAGTTGCACAGTGTGCATTCATTTGTATGATTTTCCAGGTGTGGGCGGTAGTTTAGGTTAAGCATCTCTACTCTTGCTCTGAAAATTTGCATTATTCTGTAGCAGCCGATATCATCCTGGAAGTAATTGTTTTCATTTAAAGTCGTAAAATGTTAATTTAATGTTTGTAAATTTGTCTCCCACAGCTCTCTGTCTTGCTTGATCCTCCCACATTCTCCTTGTCTTTACGTCTATGTTAAAAATCAATCTACTCTGCTCCAAACCACACAAGCTTGGGTTTTCCATTGTCAGCGGGGTCTCATAGTCGCTTGCCATTTTGAGCCATTGGCTGAAGAACTGTGCTTTTGACTCCAGCAGGTATTTTGTGACAATGATTTGGATATCGTCGGTCCGGCATGTTCAAGGTTTTCAGAACATATTTAAAATGGATGTCCAATGTATAGGTAAATAATGCCGGCAGACCAGTTTCCAAATGGATTGCGTAATTTGGCGTATTCTGCGGAAGGTGGAAGACTCTTTTGATAAAATACCGTTGACTCCGTTCTACATCTTCATAGCTATCAGAACCCCATACTTGAGCAGCGTAGCAAGTGATCGCCCTCGCTGTCGCCTGGTACATCTTATATTTCGTGCTCATGTTCACTTGTTTCCGTTTCAGCAGTCCATTCCACGTACTACTAATTGCCACTTGAGTATCTTTCCTCTTGAGCTCTGCGTGCTTTTGGAAGGTCATATTGCTCGTCAGAGTGACGCCAAGGTATTTAAAAGATTTGACTACTTCCAACTGCATACCTGCTAGGCTCCAATTCTCGTTTCGCGCAAATCTTCCTCTTCCATTTCGGACTACGAGTACTTTCGATTTTTCGCTATTGATAGAAAGTTTCCAGGTGTTACAGTATGTGTATGTAGTGTCTATCATTTCCTGTAGTTCTTGCATACATCAGCACCTTGAACCGCTGCGAGCCTAGATTTACCCCTCCAGCGAGTTTCTCAGTAATATCGTCGATGTAGAGGGCAAATATTGTAATAAAGGGCTGAGTAGGCACCCCTGTTTAACGCCTTGGTTCGTGGAGAAACCCTCCGACAGACTTTGACCATCCCACACCCTTGTGATTTTATTGCTGTAAAGGCTTTCCAGGGTTTTTAAGATTTTGTTGGATACACCCAAGTCGAAAGCTGCCTTGAAATCTATAAATAAAAAGCAATACATTTTTTTTCCTTTGCTCAAGTAATCCTTTGCTAATGCAGTAAGAACGTAGATGCAGTCGACTGTTGAGTATCCTTCTCTGAATCCCATCTGGTTTTCACTTAAGAGCTGGTTTCGGTTGGTGAAATTGACGCGAATACTTTCGTTGCTGCATTTAAAAAAGAGATTCCCCTGTAGTTTTGGGCTTCGGTTGGGTTTCCTTTCTTGTATATAGGGTATACGATGTTGTCCTGAAAACTGGCGGGTACTTTGGTGGACTCAAAAATGTTGTTAAAAGCATCGGTGAGCTTAAAGATGAGCGATTCAGTGGCATGTTTATAGAAATCACAGGGGACTCTATCTGTTCCAGGGGTCTCCTGTGTAGTAATAGCGCAATCTAGATCATCCACTATGTAGTTGGGTAGTGCGAAACTCAGTGTACTGTTACTCTCGTGTGTCCATAGCAGACTTTGGAAATGTTCTGCCAGTGCCGATGGTTCAACCGATATTGTTTTCCTTGTACTAGATCCATTTAGTTTCCTCACCAAAGTCCAGAAAGTTTTACTGTCTGTGATATTGCCAATTGCCTTTTCCATATCGATATAATACGACCGTAGTTTATTTTTACATAACTGCTATATATAAGCTATTTTTTCTTCCGACGCATTCGTGCGTCTAGCTTGCTTAAGCGCGTTGATAGATCTGTTTCTGGCTTCCTCACAGTCTCCATCAAACCACGGTTGAAACCAACTTCGCTTGTCTTTCGTCTGCATGAATTTCGCTGCTGATGTGATGCATTTTGTGAGCTCGTCTATAGTAGTCTGTCGAGGTGTTGTTGTTAGTTTTGCTAATTCCTGGTCTAATTTCGTCCTATACACAGGTGCCTTTTTTTGGTTCCATTTCAGCTTTGGTAGTAACTCCCGTGTGCATTCTGATGTATTGGGGCTGTGTTGCAACTCAAGATCCACCACCAGTGTTTCTGTAATAAAGTCCTTAACCAGACCGTGCAAGATGCCTTGGATAATGCAGTAATCTATGGTCGATGGTCGATTCAGGGTTTCTAAATATATTCTTGGAAATATCTGGCTAGAAAGACGGCTTATCGAGCGATAAACAAATCACTTTTTAATTTTGGTAAGGAAGATTTTAGTAGGAGTAAAATATGATGTCGGCGTCACGTGACGCTGACGTTATGCATATTTTGTGTTGTTATAGGCGCACACACACAACAGCGGTGATAAAGGGAAGACAGAGAGGGGGATTGGTGTGAACTTGTTTTTATCTTTTGGAATGGGTATCATTTTAATAACTTTCCAACAGTCAGGAAATACAGAGGTATATTCTATTAAAAATATAGGTAACATGATCAAGAAGCATAGGAGGTAATATTTTCAAGAATTTGGGATTAACTTTGACATGATTCTTATCTTATGTCAGGGTCATCAATGTGAAACTGTGTCGGGGTCACCAATGTGGAAATGTGTCGGGGTCACCAATTTGATAAAGTGTCGGGGTCACCAAAGTGGAAATGCGTCGCGACACCAATACGGAACTACGTTGGGGTCACCAAGTTGTGTGAGGAATGGTTATTCCCCACAAGCAGCAGGGCATAGTGGAAGGGGAAAGACGGCGAGCGAAAGGGGAAGTGCGGCGAATTCGCCTCAGCAAAGGGGAATCAAGGCGGATTCAGAGCAAAGGGGAAATGAATGGGAGGCCATGGAAGCAGCAGCACGATGGACGGCGGACGGCGCAGTGACAAATCGAAGGATCCGTTAAGTTGGAGCAAAAGGATAGCTGTCGCAGTCGCACCAACGCGATAAAGCGGCAATATCACTGGCCGAAGCCAGAATACGCTGTTGCTAGGCAGAGGAAAGTGCCGTATGGAAGGTTTTGGAGTCTCGAATGTTCTAGAAGCAGACAAGGAGACATCAGGAGACAGCCCAGGAGGGCTATATAAGGCGTCGCTGGCGGCATAGGAATCAGTCAGTGTGAAACGAGGATTAAGCGGTGCGGAAGAATCGTATGATAAAGTTGAAGTGCGGCAAATCGTAGTACCCAAGAGTACTAAAGACGTGGAATCGAGTGCGGAATCCTTAAACAGGATACGGAATAGTCCTTGTGCAAGGACTTCGGCAGGATAAGGCAGGTCCTGGTGCAAGTACCAGGTCTCGAGTAGTGAAAAGGAAGCTGAGTGCAAGTAGAGCCTGCGAGTCGAACGTTGATTCGACGTGGAAGGCGAATCTACTATCCAGCGCATCCTTTGTAGTCCTTGAAGGACACCAGTAGGGCAGTACGTAGGAGGTTGAGCGTAATAGGCGAGCCTGCGAGTCAAGCGATCGCTTAGGCGTGCACGGCGTGTCCTTAGCCAACGAAATCCTGCGATAACGGCGATCAGCCGGAGAGGAGGCGTACCTTGCGGCTTGGCAAGGATACCTCAGATAGGCATAAACAATTGTTAACTAAGCTAAGTGAATTACGAGAGAAAGTGAATAATAAAGTGAACCGCGTCGCTGGTGCATAATAGAATAAAGAATCACAACTGTCTTATTATAGCAAATCCAATATAAATTTGTTGGAACGATCCTCGACAACCCTGAGCATAGCCTGCATTGGTTTTCGGGTCAAAAGGACTCGTTACAGTTGGAAATGCGTCGGGGTCACCAATTTAGAACTGCGTCGGGGTCACCAATTTAGAACTGCGTCGGGGTCACCAATGTGGAAATGCGTCGGGGTCACCAATGTGAAAATGCGTCGGGGTCACCAATGTGGAAATGAGTCGTGGTCACCAATGTGGAAATGCGTCGGGGTCACCAATGTGACAATGTGTCGGGGTCACCAATGTGGAAATACATCGGGGTCACCAATGTAAAAATGCGTCGGAACACCAATAAGGAACTACGTTGGGGTCACCAAGTTGGAAATGCGTCGGGGTCACCAGTGTGGATATTCGTTGGGGCCACCAATTTGGAAAAGCGTCGGGGTCACCAATGAAGAAATGCGTCGGGGTCACCAATGTGGAAATGCGTCGGGGTCACCAATGAAGAAATGCGTCGGGGTCACCAATTGAAGAAATGCGTCGGGGTCACCAATTTGGAAATGCGTCGGGGTCACCAATGTGAAAATGCGTCGGGGTCACCAATGTAAAAATGCGTCGGGGTCACCAATGTTGAAATATGTCAGGACACCAATGTGGCAATGCGTCGAGATCACCAATATGGAAATGCGTCGGGGTCACCAATGTAGAAATGCGTCGGGGTCACCAATTTAGAAATGCGTCGGGGTCACCAATGTGAAAATGCGTCGGGGTCACCAATAACATGCTTAAAGTTACCAAGAACATGGCTCTAGAATATGCATACTTTAGTTTCCACCATGTAAAATGTATTTCTTCTTAAGACCAAACGGCTTAAAAATGGTTTAAGCTTTCTCTCAACCTCATATATCGATAATTGCAAATAATTTGTACCATTTGTACTCGTTCAAACATTGTACATGCTTGGACTTTGGCGACAAGTTTTCCCCTCTATAATTTCTAAGTTCTCTTGGAAATGGGTTTTCATTCCAACGCTAATTAGGGAGGGGAGAGCCGTCGAGTACCAGAGAGTTGCAGTTGTTATTATGATTATTAGGCATAAAGTGTTGTTGCTGCTGTCGCTGCTGATGTTGCCCCAGCCCAGGCCCAGGCCCAGGCCCAGTACCCTGCACCCAGTACCCAGGCCTAAAGTAACACGATTTTTCTTCATTATTATTTCTTGGCACGCGATCTGACAAGTTAGACGACTTTGCTGTTGGACTTTGAGCTAGTCAAGCAAGCTGTCGCCATCGCCTTGGCTGTCGTGTTATGCGATTTACATCAAGTGTTATTGCTAAGCAAAAGGCAAACTTTATTTTCTGCTCCTCCTCCCCCCACACACACACACACTCCACGACACTCCATCAAATTCAGTCGTTGTCTACTTATCTAGTATATAGTTATGTACATCTATTTTTGAAAGCAAAAAGTTAGTTGACGACTTACTTGCAATTAGCCAAGTCTCTTCAATTATATTGTCGACTGTTCCTAATGATCTGCAAAACAACAAAAAAAGAAGAAAATGATTGTATTTTTTGCTCACAAACAAAGTTTAATGGCTGATTATCAGCAAAAAGATAGATTAAAATAGAGCTAGAAATACAATTATTAGAATTTATTTTAATGAAAGCGTCAGAACCGGTCACCTTAGAACCGGTTTGGTGTAAGATAAAGCCGTCATCCGTCCTTTGGTATTAAACAAAGAAGCGTGTATGAACTCCACATGGTGATTCAGCCATTCCAATTGAACTATGTCACAGCTTCTGGCCATAATTAATGATTGCGTAGACCAACCACCAAAATGAAAGTTTACGTTAATTTCTATATTTATTAACACAATTATCCAGAGCATCAACCATTTGTTGATGGTTGATGTTTTTGTGCGGTTTTGTAATTTGTATTGAAATTTGTTGTTGAAAGCGACGACACCGTCTAATCAATTTGTTACGCCTCCTCCACTCCCATGGTTGGTTGCGTTCCACACCCTCCACTCCCCCGCCGTACTCGTGCTGCAGTTTTAATTAAGTGTTTAATTAATGATGAGGCCTCCTGCCATTGATGCTGAACGAAGGGACGGACGCACAAAAGCCAGAGAGACGCAATTGCATTCAAAATGACATTGGCAATATGGGGGAAAATTGGTTGATATGGACGAGTTGGCAGTGACCAATGATTGAAATATTTGTTGATAAACACAACACACACACGCGATGATTAGGTATAAAGTTTGCAATTAATGATGGAAAAGATAGTCGAAAATCAAAATAAAACGCACCTTGAATGATTAATTAAACACGGAGAATGGTAGTAGTGGTAGAAAAGTAGCTAGACAGGGTGGAATCTGTCAATTCTCAATAAATGGCAGCAACTTGATTTGAAACATCAAATATTATCCATAAAAAAAACAGTTGATGGGCTAATGCTGAACGCTAAAATCACAAAAATGAGCCATCATGATTGCGCATCACATTCGTTCACCACAGCAATTGAACTAGATCCATCGATTTGTGCTGGTGAACACGGCCATTGATATTGTGGCGAACTGGTTACCTTGGAAGTACAGGCGATACTTAGTGCTAAGCATCATGTAGCGTGGTTAAGTACAACGACTACTTGTCTGTAAGTTAAAGTCCCTCTGTAGTTTTTTCTCTGGGAACGCACAAGCATTCTGATTTTCAACTTATGAATAAAGGAACACATCACCTAGCAAATATTAGTTCAGCTCGGCTCGCTTCCTAAAACCGACTTACCCTGTTTATACACCAAAAATATCATGATAAATGCCCTTTAAAGTATGCAGTTTATTTCCTTTAAAATTTATATTTTCAACGGATAATTGCCATTCCTAAATTGCAGCTTTTCATCACTTGCATTCAGTCGGTTATCGAAGCTGCTAAGTACACAAAATAGCTAGTATTAGGACAAATACAAAATAAATATTTTCCTGAATTATATATTTTTATGTATTTTATTTTTTTTTATTACATGTGTTATATGACTTTTAATTTCAAAATCCCAATTACCTGCAATCGATCCTCTGAATGGCAAGAAGATTCGACCGAATTATCATTTCTTCGAAATCGCAACTCTTACCAATTCCGATAGTCAATAGTCGATAGTCCGATAGTCATGTTTTATGTTGAACTTAATAATATCGAGTCGCTCTGGAAGCTTCGAGCTGATAACATCATTCGACATACATCGAATTATAATTAAGACATCATCATCGAAAAATGGTCAATGACCAACAATCTCCTATTACAACAAACATTAAAGTGTAAACTACTCGTTATTGTCGCGAACAATAGCGTGATAGTTGGATTAAACATTTAATTTGTGTATTACCAATCGATTGTGTCGCGCACACATTCGATATTCGTACCTGGTCACTGTTTGGAAAAACGACCAACCCTCATCACTAGCGCAGTGATTAAAGAAAAAAGGTCTGAGTGTCGTTAACACTCAAGGGGCTCTGATGTGAAACATGATGCTTAGGTTTAGAGCTTATTTTCAAATCACAAACTCTTAATGGTATATAAATCAGTAAGGGCACTCTTTCGAAAGAAGAAAATTAATACGGAGTAGAAATACCAGCATCATGCTGTGTTCTTTCATTTTTCAGGAAGTCTTGTTTATTGTGCTGATCCAGAGATAAATGATGATGTTTCACCCACCCAGATGCCACCAAGGTGAGATCCAACTAAGATCCCATCCAGATCCCGCCCAGATCCCACCCAGATACTACCCAGATCCATCCAAGCTAGATCCCACTCAGATCCTATCCAGATCCCACTTAGATTCCGCCCAGATCATTCCCAAATCCCACCCAGATACCGCCAAGAGCCCACCCTTATCCCACTCAGATCCCTCCCAGATCCCACCCATAACCCTCCCAGCTCCCACCCAGGTCCTCATTCAGATCCCACACAAATCCCACCCTTATCGCTCCCAGATCCCTCCCAGATCCCCACCCAGAATCCACCCAGATCCCATCCATATCGCTCCCAGATCCCACCCAGAACCCAGCCAGATCCCGCCGAGCCTCCACCCAGATCCTCATCCAGATCCCACACAGAACTCACCCAGATCCCACCCTTATCGTTCACAGATCCTTCCAAGATCCCACCCAGATCCCACTCAAATCAGACCCTGATCCCGCTCAGATCCCGCTCAGATCACACCTAGATCTCACCCAAATTCCCATCCAGATTCCACCCAGATCCCGCCCAGATCCCACTCAGATTCTACCCAGATCACTCCCAGATTTTCATCCAGATCCCACCCAGAAACTACAAAGATCTCACATTCCCACCCAGATCCCACAGATCCCCCAGAGACCCCACCAAATCCCTCCCAAATACCACCAGATCCCACAAAGATCACACCCAGATCTCTCCCAGAACCCACCCAGTTGCCCCTCTTCAGCATCTTTCCTACCTCTTTGCTTCCCCCCCGCCTCCTCTTGTGTGTGTGTTTGTCGGGAAACTCCACAAATCAAAACAACACAAAATATGAATAATGTCAGCGTCACGTGACGCTGAAATCAAATTTTACCCTCTACTCAAAATCGTTCGTACCGAAATTAAAGATGTTTCACATCAAAGTTCTACACTTCTTCTTCTTTAATATTGTATTTTTTTGACTTAATAAATGAGTACGAAACAAACATACTTTAAACGAGAAAGGCAAAGCTAACTTCGTCTGTACCGAAGTTTTGATACACTTGAAATAGCTTGTCTCAACGGTTAGCGACTTCGACCAAACTTCGCAGATCAGCTTAAAAACATTACATATTACCCATGACCGTGTTTGAGAGCAGTAATATTGAGAACAAAACAGTTTTTTCTCACTAAAACCTATTTTCGAACGCATTTGAAATTTGTCATCCGATCTCGGTCGGTTCCGACATATTAGCAGCGTGCAGTAAAAAGAAGACTCTGTGCAAAGTTTCAGCTCGATAGCTCCAAAACTGAGGGACTAGTTCGCGTAGAAACAGACAGACGGACAGACGGACGGACGGACGGACGGACAGACGGACAGACGGACGGACAAAGCTTAATCGACTCAGCTCGTCATGCTGATCAAGAATATATATACTTTATGTGGTCGGAGATGATTCCACCATGCGTTGCAAACTTCTGGGCAAAATTATAATACACTTTCTGCGATTGTATAACAAGTGAGAAAGTCCGTCAAGCCCGACTATAAAATACTCTGTACCTGTCTCTCTCTCTCCCTCTCTCTCTAAGATTGTGCGGCGTTGGTTGCGAAAGGGGGGGTGGATGGTGTGGAAGGGGGTGATTCCTTATTTGCTCATAACTTGAGAGTGTTCATACAGACAGACGGACGGACGGACAGACGGACAAGGCTAAATCGACTCGGCTGTTGATGCTGATCAAGAATATATATACTTTATATGGTCGGAAATGATTCATTCTGCCTGTTACATACATTTGCACGACTTTAGTATACCCTTTTTACTCTACGAGTAACGGGTACAAAAATCATGTCAGAAAAACAAGAGCGAAATAATTGTTGTTTTGAATTATATTTCCATGACGAAAAAATGTCTTTAAGTCGGCGGTAAAAGAGCGAAATGTCATTTGTGATATTTTCCACCCCAAGCATTCGGACTTAAATTTTGTAAACAAGGCTTGACGAGAAGTTGGCGAGCTTCTACAAAAAATCAACTTGATATCAAAACAAAATACAGATGATCGAGCAGTGTGACCTGCCGCCAACCAAAATAAAAATACCAAAAACTGAAATTTAGGGCGTTATTTTTTCTAAAGTCTGGTAACACTGCTCTTAAGTTCCACGGCGACGAAACATAAGGCCCATACGGACATCCGAAGTTCGTAATTAAGCTAACTTTCCCCTATCTTTCGTCGCCGTGGAACGAAGATAGTGTTACCAGACTTTAAACGTGGAAACGATCATAAATGACATTCCCCTCTTTCACCGCCAAAATTAAAATATTTTTTCGACATGGAAAAATAATTCAAAACAACTATGCTCTTGTTTTTCTGCCATGTTTTTTGTGTGTATTTTTTTTACTTTAAGCTTGGTATGGAGCTACGCAAATGCCCGCGAAATGAAAAAGTCCATATAAAAAAAATGATTTCGCACGAATTTCGCAGGTTGCTGTTTCGTGAGTTTGTATGGAGTTCACGCGCGAAATTGTCATATCGATAACAGAGCGTTGCCACCCGACGTCAATGTGTCACGCGATAGTCACCCGATAGTCACGCGATGAGAGATGATTTCGTAGGTGTGAAATATAAGTAAAACATATTTTTCGTACTCATGGCGGTAGGCACCATATTTGTACATACAAGTGTTTTGGCGCGGAGTTTTAAAATGAGTAGGACAACTATGCAAAAACATTAAAAAGGCTGAACATCTTTTCATTGGAGAAGAAAATGGCCCTAGCTCATCCATGAAAAGCATTATGATAGCGGGTTAACAAAAAATTATCTGGGAAAGTAGAGATATTTATTGAGTTTAATTATGCTATTCACAATTGATTGTTTTTGCTATGAGATTATTGCAACGCGGCTTGGGCTTCGTTAAAGGACAGCGTTCGCTGGCCACCGTTCGCTGGCGCTGAAAGTGTGTGTAAGAGTGAAAACGGTGGTGAAGTATCCATCGCAACTCAAGGAGGCAGCGATGTGAAGTGGCAGTTAGCTCCACTCATGTCGTTTTTGACCAACTTGTCGGCACAAGGAATTTGTGCGTATGCCATGCATATAAACAAATAAGTGCTGATTCTCTTTTCAAGAACATTAGCTCTTCATTCGAGATGATTGATGATCAGGATCTTGGCCCAGCACAAGAGGATTTATTTGTGGACGTCGGCGATTCCGTATTTCGAACGTATGAGCCGCAGAACTTTTCAATGGTCAGACTGGGGACTTCTTTGTCGCCGCAAGTCGTGTCAACATCTTCTAATCTATGGCCAAAACAGTCGATTCTGCCCTTTCCCTAGTCGTGTCCAAGGAGCACCAATTGCCTATTGGAGCAAATTATTTAAAAATTACAATTAAAGGTCACGATGTTCCTACAAACGATTTTTTTATTTCCGATTTATTTACGTTTTAAATCTGGCTCCACTTGGATCTTCACTGCAAGTAAGGACCCTGAACACCTAGAAGCCTTCACTACCGTTTCTTATAAATCACATAAAGCTATTGTAGCAAATATTGCATCATTAAAAGCTACCATAACTATTCGCTGTTAATTAGTATAAATTTTCCCGCCAAGTTAAATTTGAAAACAAAGCAACTAGAGATGAGCGCCTTATTTCGCACTTGCTATCGACGAAATAATATGCAGAGATTTCGCACACTTTTCGCAACTATCTCCGTACCAAGCTTTAGCTGAAAGCACTTCAGCTGGTCGGTGCAGGTAGAAGCAGAGTGAAGTTACATGGTGCATTCTCAATGCTGCGTCTGCTGCTCAAGCATAATAAGGCCCACAGCCATTCTGCATAGTCTCCACAAATGTGCTGTTAAGTGCAACATTGTCTGTTAAATGTAACATTCAACTTCGCACTTCCGTACATGCAAAAAGTTCAAGAGGCTTCTGCTTCTTCTTCCCTCAATTTTTGTATGAAACTTCTCGCAACTTCTGATGTCCGTATGGGGCTATAGGGGGAAGTTAGCTAAATTACGTACTTCGGATGTCCGTATGGGCCTTAAGGAACGCGGGAACACTGTTAAACATGTTTTTTCATGAGTAACGGGTATATCGAAGTCGGTTAGAGCCGACTTTAACTTACGCTCTCGTTTCTTCTATTTATATGGTCAGAGTGTGGAATTAGATCTTGAGAATTGGAAGCAGGCAATTATGCAAACATTTTCCACACACATGTGAATCCCATTCACTACATGTAAGCTTTTAGTTGCCCCGACTCAGACGCGCGGCGTGGCCGCGTGGGGTAAGTGTAAAAGTTTTTTCAATTAATAAATATAAGTTAATTTAATTCCTTGTTTTTGGAATAATAAAATTATTGAGGCAACCAAAGCACCAGTGCGCAGTAATTTAATTTTTTTTCATATATACAAAAATCAAAAGTGCAGGCATTTTGTTATTAAATGGAAAAACTTTTGGGCGAAAATCAAAGACGTAAATTGGAGAATTTAACAATGAAAAATGTTACATTTACCAACGTTTCTTTTTTGTGTGTGAAGTGATATTAAAACTTGAACCGAGTAAGTTCGCCTCGTAATGCGAGGAAGGAGGGGGGAAACTAATGTTTCCAGTTTTATTGTTCCGACTACATAGAATATATATTTGCTCGATCAGCATGACGTGCTAGGTTGATAAAAAATTATTTTGATTTTCTTAAACTCTGATACTTCAAACGATTTGCAGGGCAGGGCTCAGCGGAAGTTAGTTTGGCCTTTTTGTTTTTCCCAGTTTTTGACTTTCCTTTTTTTCTCCTCATTTTTATTTCATTTTTAGTTTTTGTGCCTTGCGAGCTACAGCGTAGTTTTTCACTTTTTTGATATTCTTAGTATTAATTGTCTAAATTCTTATAGGGAATGAAATTTTAATTTGAAATGCTAACGTTTGTACCAAAATCTCTGGCGATTTCTGTGTAAACAGTTCCGAGTCACATAAAAAAACGAACTAAGTTGTAAAAAATTAGTTGAAAGCAACTTTAATCATATAACAGCTTTTAGTTATTAAAGTGTTCAGGCGATATGAGTAGGAGCTTATCTTACAGTTTTTGACAGACAACTGATATCAGAACTCCGGCAAGTAAAGTAATTTTGAACATTCTGGAAAGTAATTCTACATCTTTCTTAATTAAATTTGCAATCTGATCTCAACAATCAAATTAACGAAGTAGTAGTCTATTAAATGGAATTTCTTCTAATCTTATCTAATCGAGTTAATTTGCAGCTAAATGTTTGGGTTCCAATCTTATCCAAGGAAACACGATGTGGACACCGCGTAGCTCACGTGAGAGATGTGCGCAAAAGTTGGTTAATTGCAAAATCTTAACAAAAAAAAAAAAAAAAAGAAAATGAAAATGAAATAAATAAATATGCACATCAAAAAAAACGAAGACGGCCCCAAAAAGAGTGGGCGGTGGAGCAGGCATTACATTTTCTGCTCCAAATACGCTTTTCACAATTTTCATTTTTACTTTTTTTTTGCGCCATACGCGTCGTATGCGCAATGTTTGCGAGCCAAGCATATATGAGCACACACAGTAAGCAAACAAGCCAACAAACAGACAAACAAACAGCACACACACACACACACATATATATATATATATATGTAAGGAGTATAAGTTGGCCCAGTCAGTGAGCCATGGGCGTTGTTTGTTATGTTTTAAAACAAAACAAAAAAAAAGCAAAAAAGTGAAAATTGCATTTGCTTTTAATGCAGTGGAAAATTAAGTCGAAATTGTAGCTAGGTGGTGTGCGTGAGTGTGTGTGTGTCATAGCCCGTCAGATTGTATCAGTTCAGCAGTGAAAATCATTGTTCATTAACATTTTCACATGATTTGAAAACTGGGAAAAGTCTCTGGATTAAAGATTAGACTTGATTTTCCCATTAAGCTATTGTAGAATTTCTTTGGCTTAGAACAAGGAACGATTTAATCAACTATTTCGGGGCAGTGGTTTACAGAGGTCTTAAACCGGTTGGTTAAGTCCGCCTTGTTTTACTAAAATTGATTTTCACATAGTTTAAATACTTTAATATCGAATAGCAGTTCAGTTCAGGCAGTTGACTGAGTGACTGACTTGAATATCGTAATTACAGCCGAACCTTTAACTCTTACGATATTCGTATTGAAACTGCGCTTTCGACAGTTTGCCTTCTAGTTGCATGGTCTCCCTGTTTTAGCAAATCCCTGGCAGGGATACATACCTTAAAAATAAACTCACAACTCCAATGAAATATCAAAAAACAAGCTATACGCTATAGTTTTCCGATTTGGATCAATCTTGACAGAATTATGTGGTAGCAGATAATAACAAGTTTGGGAGTGATACCATTGAAAAGCAAAAACTTTTTCTTATTGTTTGATTCTAGTCTTTCGTACAGTAAATTGTTGTTGGGCTGCCTTCGACACGATAGATAGGAGAAGCCTGTTCCTAAAACTCAGCAACATGGGAATAAGCACAAAAATGCTGAAAATAATTCAAAGCCTGTATACAGATAACCGAACAACAGTATGGAATGGGGAGTGCCTGTCGGAGAAGTTTGAGACCAACCGAGGAGTGAAACAGGGATGCCTTCTTAGCCCTCTCCTATTCGCTCTTTTTGTCGACGACATAGCATGTGACCTGGAAGGTGGAGTAAAGCTTGGAGACCAAAAATTTAAGATCCTCATGTACGCAGACGACATGGTTATCATGGCAGAGACCCCAGCAATGCTGCAAAGAATGATAAACGCAACATATAAGTACTGCCAAATGTGGAACCTCAGCATCAACGTAGAAAAGTCAAAGGTAATGATTGTGCGGCAAGGGGGCGGGCGACATGCTTCAAATGAAAGGTGGAAATTAGCCGGAGATCCGTTAGAAGTGGTAAAGACATTTAAATACCTGGGAATAGTCCTAACGCCAAATATGAAGTTTGACACCCACCTCCAAGAAAAGCTTAAAGACACTCGAGTAGCCATTAACAGCACATGGTCGAGCTTAATGCAGGGAAAGAACGTCAACACGAGCGTGAAATACAGGATGTACCAGGCTACGGCGAGGGCCATAACTTGCTATGCAGCTCAAGTCTGGGGAGGCCAGAAATACGAGGATGTAGAGCGAAGCCTGATATTCTTTGCCCTGCCCTTAAACACACCTAACTACGCCATCTATCTAGAAACTGGACTGCCGTCACTCTTTTTGTATACCCTGCGCCTTCACTTCGAATACTTCAAAAAAGCTCTGAGAATGCCAGATAGTCGGTACCCAAAAGTGGTCGCAGCCTACTTACTGCAACACAAGGCACAAATATTCCAGAATTGGGTAGAGCTTGCGTCACAATACAACACAGAGATATCCTTAGATAACCAAAATAAATGGACTGATGAGCATGAAAAAATGCTGACCAGCATCGAAGCTTCTTCCAGGCGATCCAATGTAAACGCAGCTCGACAAAGCCTCACAAGGACCACTTACAGCAGACTGACATACGACCTAGGAGCAAACAACTATTTCCAGGATAGCATGGCGATTGCGAAAATATCGCTTATTTTTAAAGCGAGAGTAGAAATGCTACATCTGAACTACCGCCCTCACATTGAAAACGAAAGCGAGCAGTGTCCGCTTTGCAACACCACAGAACGAGAAGACACCGAACACATTGTAGCCAGGTGTCCAATTCAACGGGAGTACAGGCTTTTTACATTTCGGGAAACAAGATCTGCAAGTGGAAGAGTACCTGAACATCTTGAATGGAACAAATTGGGAGATATTAGGCAGTTTTCTCACGGATGCTCTAAAATATAGATATAAAATATTAACAGAGTCCTTTTAGTAATTCATAAACCATGTGCCAGGTCCAGTCAAAATTAAATGTCAAATTGCTGTTCAAAATCTAATGTATTTAATGTAAAATCTAAAATAATCATTTATGTTCAATGTATGAAACTGCTTAGGCTGACGGCGCTACGCCATGCCCACGATAGCAAATAATAAACTACTACTACTACTACTACTACTACTACTACTACTACAGTAAATTTTATTATATTTTTTATGTATTTTGTTCTTGTTTTGGTAAAAATTACCCTTACAAATAGTAATTCAAGCGTAAGTTCTGTGGTTGTGTTTTATTGTTGTGGCTTGCAGTAACATTGTACCATTGAAATAGTACCTCGCACGTAAAAGTAGTAAATATATTTTGAGGTTAATTTTTTATTTACTGCGTTATCAGAAGACCTCGGATTTTGCATATTTGCATATTTTTAAGGATTAAGATAGGTTAAGTCTGATGACACCAAAGTTTGTTTTTATTTGCATGAAATGCATATGCACAATATATGCGAAAATATGAAAAATATGCAAAAATATGCAAACATTTCCTATGCTAAACAAATCTAAAAGTAATATAAAACCGATTTAAAGGGTGGTGTACATATTGATATTTTAATAATTATTGTCAGATATTAAAGTAGAGGAAATGATACACAGAAAAAAGATCACAATATTTAGTATCATACGGGTATTTTGAGTATCAAATCGGCCTTGATTTGAAAAAATATCAAAATGATATTATAGCGTCCATATGTGTAGGTAGAAAGAGTATCACATTGATATTATATAAGGTTGTCAAAAAAGTCTTGCGGTATTTCCTCTAGCTTGTCTTTGCAAGCGCATAGTTCTAGTTGTATTCGTCGCATCGGTTCACGCTAGAGCTTTTTGGTAAGCTCTTTTCACGCGCTAACACGTGTTTGATTCATTGTTGTTTGTTTTTAGTCGTTCGTGAGTTATAGCGTCGCAAACATGGAGCAAAATAAAGAGAAAATACGGCATATTTTACAGTACTACTACGATAAAGGCAAAAATGCATCTCATGCTGCCAATAAAATTTGTGCAGTTTATGGACCCGATACAGTTTCCATTTCCACCGCACAACGATGGTTTCAACGTTTTCGTTCTGGTGCAGAGGTGATCGAAGATGCGCCGGTCCGGAAGGCCTGTCGTCGAAAATTGCGATAAAATCGCTGAATTGATCGAAAGAGACCGGCATAGTAGCAGCCGTAGCATCGGCCAAGAGCTGAGCATGAGTCATCAAACCGTTATAAACCATTTGAAGAAGCTTGGATTCAAAAAGAAGCTCGATGTATGGGTGCCACACGACTTGACGCAAAAAAACATTTTTGCCCGTATGGATGCATGCGAATCGCTTCTGAATCGCAACAAAATCGACCCGTTTTTGAAGCGGATGGTGACTGGCGATGAAAAGTGGGTCACTTACGACAACGTGAAGCGCAAACGGTCGTGGTCGAAAAGCGGTGAAGCTGCCCAGACGGTGGCCAAGCCTGGATTGACGGCCAGGAAGGTTCTTCTGTGTGTTTGGTGGGATTGGCAGGGAATCATCCACTATGAGCTGCTCCCCTATGGCCAAACGCTCAATTCGGACCTGTACTGCCAACAACTGGACCGCTTGAATGCAGCACTCATGCAGAAGAGGCCATCTTTGATCAACAGAGGCCGAATTGTCTTCCATCAGGACAACGCCAGGCCACACACATCTTTGGTGACGCGCCAGAAGCTCCGGGAGCTCGGATGGGAGGTTCTTTTGCATCCACCGTATAGTCCGGATCTCGCACCAAGTGATTACCACCTATTTCTGTCCATGGCGAACGAGCTTGGTAGTCGGAAGTTGGCCACAAAAGAGTCCTGTGAAAATTGGCTCTCCGAGTTTTTTGCCAATAGGGAAGCGAGCTTCTATTGTATAAGAGGGGCATTATGAAGTTGGCATCTCGTTGGGAACTCGTCATCGAACAAAACGGCGCATATTTGACTTAAATCGCATTATTATAACCAATTTTATGAACAATTGAAAATTCAATAAAAATACCGCAAGACTTTTTTGACAACCTTATATGAGGGAATTCGAAATAGTGAATTACATGTGGTCTCTTTATTGATAGATAAATAGATTTATGAAGCGTTGCCATAAACGCGAGCGGCAGCAGAGCCCGTTGAGATCACTTTCAAGAGTCCATGGACCCTAAGTTCGGTGACTCGAAGTAAGAAATTTTTGTATGTCTGGCATTTGTATTGTTTTTGTGGTATTTGTACTGATCCTATGTTAGAGTTATGAGTTTACTGTAAACAATGGAAAAATTTATTATTTTTATTGGTTAGAGCATATTCCACCGTCATTTCTGGTTGAAGTATACTGTATTATCACAATCACTAAGCCACTTTTACTTTACTTGACGGTAAGTTCGAACCACGATTGTGGGTTGGAGCATTTTAAACACAGAATTGGTTGAATTTAATGACAAAATTTTTTTGTTATTATGGATAGCGACCTATGTTTTTTATTTGGGACTCGAGGTCAATGTTTTTTACGTGCTTATCAAAAACAAACAAACACGAATTTTTGATTTTCCAATATATTTCAAACCCCTTCGGGATTCGTCTTCAGGAAAAAAGGCACAGCGTCCGCTTAGTCAGCTGTGGAGTTGATAACATGTTATATGTGCAGAGCACGTAAAAACATTGACCTCGAGCCAGCTAAACAATCTCAATAAAAAATTTTTTTGTGTACTTGCAATCCAGATAGTTCCTCATTTAACAAGTGTCATCTTTTCTTCTTTACTGAAAAAAAAACTAGAAAAGGCTTAGGTCGTCAAGGACCGCAAACGATAACAGTACCGACTGCTGTTCCAGGCAACTAGTTTAAGGAGTCGAAACTTAGGTTCGCTAAAATATTATTTTAATCTTTAGATTTTCTAAATCATCTTCGACTCAGGTCCAAATTAAACAGGCTTTTTCAAATATAAAGAAATTCAATATATTTTATTATATTATATATTACATCAATGAAATCCCGTCTTAGAGGTCATAGGATCACTGTAAATCAGTTTCTTTGTGCTTAAGTTGTTGTGTGTTGAATTGACGAATGATTAGATTAGCTTAGGCTTAAATTGCTTGTGGTAAACTTGTATTGTGTTACAATTGCAATGTGTTGAAATTCCTTGTGTTGAATTTGTGTTATGTTGAACTGAAGCATGTTGAATTGACTAGTTTTTTTATATTCCATGTTTATTTGACTAGTATTAACCTAACACATTGTTGGACAAACATTTTTCCTGTACAATTTAGTTGCGTACCCCTGCGGTACGACCGCAAGGCAATGCTTCACAGAGGCATCAACCGCATTATAACAAATCATGTCCTTCTCAATCGCTCCAGTCTGCGCAGTTCAATAAGGGCGCTGGCTGCGAAATTGCTGGTCGCATCCCAGAACCGTTCACTCTTAAGCATTAAGTTGCAGAAGTTATTCGAGGTTACTTCCTCGCAGGACGTGTTGTGCATCCTCTGGGGTACCTCCTCTACACCAAGTGCACTCGGGGCTGCTGTCGTGCCCGAAGCAATGGAGATAGCTTCTAAAGCATCCATGCCCGCTAAGAATCTGGGTGAGGTAAAAATTCACCTCCCCATGAGTCCTCTCGAGCCACGGCTTAATTTGAGGGACTAGCCTGTGCGTCCAGCGACCTTTCGAGGATGCGTCCCAAGAGCTCTGCCACTTCATAAGGCTCTCCTCTCTAGCTGCCACTCTCTCAACATTGCGTGCTGTTCCTGGTGTCCTCTCACGCGATGCACGGTAGACGGTTGCCGATTCCGCTGCCAGATAGCCCAACGGCACCATTCCTGCTATGACTAGCGCTGCTTCGTTTGATATGGTCCTGAACGCACTACAGACCCGAATTGCGCTCAGGCGGTAGACCGCCTCAACGCCGCGGCAGTAGCTCGGGACCGCAAATGCATGGGCCCACACTGGAGCAGCGTACAGCATGGTGGATTTGCAGACTCCCATAAGAAGTCGTCGGCGCTCATGCTTTGGGCCGCGTGGTTTGGTATTATGCGTGATAGTGCTCTGACGTACTCGGCGGATTTTTTGCACGTACTCCAAATGCTCGCGGAAGCAAAGCCTGGTGTCTATCATGACACCAAGGTATCGAATAGCGCTTAGACACCACTTCCGTTCTTCCCACCATGATGGTGGCAGTTTCAACTTGTACCGACTCGGTTTTTTGCGCTGCCAGCTCCAGACCTACCGAAGATAACCATCGATAGACCATTGCTATGCCTGCGCCGCATGCAGACTCCGCCATCTGTAGCTCTTTAGCCACCCACAACAAGAGCCACGTCATCCGCAAAGCCGACGATATGGGTACCAGCTGCGAAAGGCAATCGCAGTATGGCGTCGTACATTATATTCCAGAGAAGAGGCCCTAGGACTGAACCTTGGGGCACTCCCGCTGAAACCTTATGCGTCTTCAGGCCTTCCTCTGTCTCGTATAGCAATTGCCTGCTCGAGAAATAGCTGCGTATCATGGCGTACAAGTATGCCGGAATGCCAAACGACGCAAGTGCGTTGAGGATGCTCAACCAGTCCGCTGTGTTGAACGCGTTCTTAACGTCCAGGGTCACAATCAGGCAGTACTCTTTCTTGCCTCCTCGCCACCGCGTTCCAGAAATGGCCTCCGAAGCAATCTCCACCACCTTTCCGATGGCATCGGTGGTTGATTTTGCCTTCCTGAACCCAAACTGACTTGGCGAGAGACCGCCAGCCGACTCTACTGCTGCCTCCAGTCTATTGCATATCAGTTTCTCCAAGACTTTGCCTACTGTGTCCAGCAGGCAGATCGGCCTAAATGAAGAAGCATCCTCCGGTGGTTTGCCTGGCTTCGGGAGCAGTACCAGCCTCTGCAGTTTCCATCTCTCTGGAAATGTTGCTTCCCTTAAGCATTTGTTGTACAGCTCAACAAACACTTCCGGACGGAGCGTCAAGGCCATCTTCAGCACACTGTTTGGGACAGCGTCTGGCCCAGGTGCCTTGTTTGGTTTAAGGCTATTTGCCGCCGCACGCACTTCGTCAACTGTGACCTCATCTATGAAGTGCCCTGAAGCTGGCCCTTGACCATGCTCGAGCGTTATGCTTAGGGCGTCAGGCCTGATTGGGAACAAAGTCTCAACTATGAGTCGGAGTACCTCCGGTTCCGTGGGTCCCGATAATCTGCCTCCGTTAAGGCGCTTGACTACTGTTTTGTAGGCTTTACCCCATGGGTCATGCTCCGCCGTGTCACAGAGCTCCAGGAAGCACTCGCGTTTGCTCTGTCTTATTAAAGTCTTGAGCTCCCTTCTTCTCTCCCGGTATATATTCTGTAGTTGCAAGAATGAGTCGCTGCCGCGAGATCGCTGACTTTGTCTTCTTGCCCGGAGACACGATCGGCGAGCATCAGCGATTCTGTCGTTCCACCAATAAGTCGGCATGTGGTGGCGCTTGTAGGGCTGGCGCTGAGGCATGCTTGCTCTGCACACCGCTTGAATTGAATTGACTAGTGTTGAAATTGTTTTGTGTTGAAATGACGTGTGTTTAATTGACGTGTTAAAACTGAAACTGAGTGAAAAGTGCCTTTTCTGCAGCCGTCTTCGTTTCAAACCTATCGCTTTAAGCGTCATTTTGCATAGCGCAAAAACAGACACAGCGACATTAAAGCGTTAAACTTTAGTTCCCTTTCTCTTGTGCGAAGAATTATAAGCACACACGCCAAGAGATTGAGAGAAGCTGGGCTTGGCCCTTTGGAGCTGTATAGACAATTTTACATTTACATATTATGTAGTGTGTGAAAGTGTACTCCATATCACTTACTTTTAACCAATAACTGTTGTGTTGGCGCTGAACTCGAACTACTAAATGTGGCACATTAAGCATAGCCAGCTGGGAAATGCTGCATTGGCGTCTGCTGTTCTTTCTGGGCCAATCTGTTTTACAGTCTAAAACAACTATCAAAGCTTCTGCCAGCTTGTTTTACAGTGGCTTACAATACGGTCACACTGATTCAAACTGTAGAGACTGTCAGCTAGTTTTGAAACAGCTGCAAATGCTGTCGAACGAGATAAATCTGCTTTAAGGTGCTGCAAAGTGTAATGTAAATGTAGTTTGAGTTTGACCCCAAAACCTTTTTTCATATATTTTCTCAATCGCCTTATTAGCTGCCGTATAATTGGCAAATAATTTCTGTTTGGCCAATTTAACTTCTTCTAATTTTGACTACACTTATGCAATTACACGACAATGGGCAATGAGAGTCTTTGGGCTCTTTCGATTCGCCCGGATTTGACCCAAGGGAAAGTGGCAAACAAAGCGCAAACGAAAACGAAACACAATCAAAGGCTGTTTATCTTGAGTCCTTTTTTTTTTTTTTTTTTTGCTTCCCCTGATGCCCACACATACAAAAAATGGCCTTGCCCTAGGACACAACAGGGACCCTCATCTCTCTCTCTCTCTCTTTCACTCACCCTCGTGTGAGTCGAGGAGGGATTTTCATTTACATTTGCAATAATAATTCGCTCACATTGACTTTTTTGGGTTGGCCATAATTTGTTATTGTTGTTAAAGACTTTACCCGCCCCCGACCTAACAAAGAGAAGAAAAAAAAAACACAAACGCAACATTTATTTATTTATGGCCTTTGAAATCGTTTACAACAAGCAAAATATTCAATAGTGCAAATTTGGGCTTAAGGATTCCGGAAAGTGGGTGTGTTACCAGAAGTCAGGAGCGTCAGACAACAAGTAAAAGATTGTCTGCTTAAGGGGCTCATATTGGGTATACAGGGGACTTCAAAAGCAACTCCTAAGTCTAAGTCCTAAGGGAGACCAAAGCTTATAGGACTCACGCATAGCTTATGTCTATACATAGAGCAACCACAACTTTTAAGCCCCCCTTTTTTGTTAAGTGCATCTTTTAGACAGACATGAGCATTTTCTCTTTCTATTTCTTGTGGTTGTATTGGAATTCACCTGCTTATAAGCTAATTCTGGGCACTTCTTTCTTTCAAATTTTTAAAAATTTTCACTTACACCCTCCTTTTTCACCCCCTCCCTAAGAAAACCTACGTCTCTGTAACCATGTTAATGCAAAGGAATTGTTATAAATTGTCGTGAACCTTTTTGCTTTGCCTTTTGATAGATATTCCTTATTTGCTGTCTTACTTCCTTTTTCCCTTTTCAGTTCTTTTTTTTCTCTTATTCTTTTCTTTGAGATATTGTATCTTGTCATGCTGAACGCATAAGCGATTTGGTTGAAGGGACAAAGGCCCTAAAAATCATGATGTAACTGTTAGGAAAGTGTCTAGAACCAACTAAAGGTAGAGAAGCTTTCTTTAGAGCGATTTATCACAACTCAAATCCATAGTCCAGGCACAGCTGAAAAGTTGAAATCGTTGACAAAAATGTCCAAATGCAAATTATTCATAAGCAGGGCAAACAAACATCTTGTAGCTACACGAAGTGAACCAGAAAAACTCCATCTCTGTCTGTCCCTGTCTCTTTCTCCCTGTCTCTGTGTGTCTCTGTGTGTGGGTTGTGCATATTTGTGCTTGTGGCATATACAAAACGTTAAATTAATGTTAAAAGCGTGTCACTCGACCGACCGACCGACCAGGCAGCTGCCAACCTCTTGACCAACCCGCCGCCTGAGGCCCAACTCGGCTTTGCTCTTTCTCCCCCTCATCCGCTGGCAGTGTTGCTATGTTTTGAGTGCAGTAAAGCCGCTTAAGAGTTAGAAATATTTTTTTGATTTATCCATATTTGATATAAATCGGTAGCTGAAAGTCATCCATTATTTTGTGTGTTTCCCCCGAATTTATATAGACAAAGTCAAGTGCAATATTGGTATCAGAGAATTTCGCTGAAATATCTGGTAAAAAAAATTTGTTTCAAAGGGAAGAAGGACCCTTGAACATTGGAAATAATAAACTCAAACAAATTTGCAACGAATTTATCAGCATTGGACGTACTTTAATTTGACTACATTAAAGCACGTTAGCATGTACTTTTAAGCAGTCAGAGACAGTAATCAACACCACTCACTAACTCGTATACGAGTTTATGCAATTTTCAAATATTTTTAAACCGATTGACTTACACCTATCAAAATCTTTATGATTGTCCAGAACTCATTATACAATTTTATAAATTTCGCAATTTTTGGGACAGTTCGGTCAAAGACATTAGAATACGATTTTTTTGCACACGATTTTTTCCTCCTGGCTTTTCATCTGGCTTTTCGCTCTCTTGAAATTTTGTCCTGAAGCCAGAGAGAGAGAGAGAGCGCTCTAGAGCCAGCCGTGTTTTTGTACGCATACAGCGACAGCCGACGACTGTAAGTGTGCACACGTATTCTCAAGAAGACGAACGACCCCCATGTTATATGATGATGCTGGACCTAACAAAATTTTCTTTTGCTGAAAGTGTCCCTGAAATTTGTGGTTCCGTCGAAATGCACGTTGATAACGCGCACGCTGACAATGACAACGACGACAATTTATTTCGATACTGCAATGGTCAATGCTTGGAAGCTTTTTGCAACATTCGTAGTAACCAGCGCTAAAACGCAACGAAATATAAGAATGGCTCCATATAGCAATTCAAGAAGATGAGACAATTCGAGTTCCGCCACATTGTGACCGATTCGTTGGTGCAAAGTGAGGTAGTTGCATATCATCGTGGTCACAAAACTCAAAACACATCAGCTTAAAAAGGATTGAAACTGGATAATGTTCACCACAACATTGAGAAGGGGACAAAACTGATTCGTTGTTGCTCTTGTGGTCTCACAATCTAATTGTGAAGTGCAAAAGCCAGTGCATTCGAAATGTCTCTTAGAATAGCATAAATAATTATTTAAATTATAATTTTAATTTAAACTTCAATTTAATCCATGTATTTTCCTTTTCAATACAATTATTTTAACAACACTTTCCCAGTAATAATATTGTATTCATTAACGCCGATGGGTGCGAAAAACGCACCAACCCAGCACAGACTATGGGTAGAGATAGGGGGATAAATTTTTGTGCGCGGAATATAGTGCCATTATGGGCATCCCCCAATAATTGCAAATGTTTTAATACATCAGAGTTTAAGAACGCCAGCATTAAAACAAACAAATAAAACCCACTTTTCGACCGATAGTTCCTATGGCAGCTATAAGATATAGTCAACCGATTTTGACCAAAACTTCCAAATCTGTGTAAAAGCGTATAATATTAATAATCGCTGAAGTGGGAGACGTTAACATTAAAAACAAAAAAGTTTTTCTCACTAAAACCCACTTTTCGACAGATAGTTCCTATGGCAGCTATAAGATATAGTCATCCGATCCGGTCGGTTCCGACATATTAGCAGTGTGCAGTAAAAAGAAGACTCTGTGCAAAGTTTCAGCTCGATAGCTTTTAAACTGAGAGACTAGTTTGCGTAGAAACAGACAGACGGAGACAGACGGACGGACAAAGCTAAATCGACTCAGCTCGTCGCCCTGATCAAGAATATATATAGTTTATAAGGGTCGGAAATGAATATTTCTCTGCGTTGCAAACTTCTGGGCAAAATTATAATACCCTTTGCAAGGGTATAAAAACAAGAGAGCTCTATAATAAAACTAAAAATACAATAATCAAATCTTTTAAAAGGTTGAGACCATTTCATGCAATTCTCTCATTCAATTTCCGCTTACCAAAACTTCATCTTAGAGGATAACTTACCTGTAACAGAAAAAAAGAGAAAACAATTAGTTAGTATTTTTTGAATAATTATTAAAAAATTATTTGGGCGTATTTGTTTTATGTCAAAAAAGTTTCTTTATCATAGCTTTAGGTTTTATAAGAGAAAAAAGGGAGGGTATTCACACGACTCACACAGACACATGCCCCTTTTACATACACATACACATATACATATGCCTGACTAAAGCAAGCCTCCACTCGGACACCAGAGGGTCTCAAAAGTCTCTGTCTCATCGTCATTGTCTGTGCTTTTGGGGCGACTCTGCCTGCGCATGAGTGGCCGGCTGACTGGCTGGCTGACTGGCTGGCCCGTTCTTGCTGGCTACATTGGTTTTGGCCTCCGGCAACGAGCCAGTTTATATAGAACAGGTACCGAAAACTGAAGAAGAAAAACGAGGTGCGCTGGCTGGCTGACTGTGGTCGGAGGACTCCAGGTGTTGGCTGCTGTGGCGGCAGCCTCTTTCCTGTTTTTGCTGTCTCTGGGTTTTTCTGGTTAGTTGTTTGGGTTGCATAGGTTTTGTGGTTAGACAACGGGAACAAGAATTGTGAGTGGCAACAGCAGCAACTGCCTCTATATATATAATGTACATGTAAACATGACGGCCTCACGTTGGGCGCCAACTTAACAGCTTGCACTTAAAGCTGCCACCGACAACACCCTCTTAAATAATAATAATACAAAACAAAAAAAACATGGGAAAAAGGGCGATTTGAAGGCAAATTGCCAAAAAGCTTTCCGCTGCAGTCGCTCGCTTCAAGTGCAGCCCTTCGCCTGCCCCTCCGTTTATGCAAATGCACGTGAAAATATTCAAAATATTTCAAATTTTTTTATTTTCTTCTCTGCTGTTGCTTTCAATTTCTGTCCTCCTGCTGCACACTTTGCCGCTTTATCCCTGGGATCCATCGCCTGACGACATTTTTCGATTATTGCGCATACTTTCGCCTCCCCAGCGACGCTTATTTTGTGTGTTTTGTTTTCGGCTCAAAATTTGTCAACGCCTGAAAAATGCAACCGCTCGCTCCCAACCCCGCCCCCAAAAAAAAAAAAAAAGCAGATTATATTGACAACGTCAACGCCAATGCTTTAGTAGGGAAGCCAAATTGAGGAGAGTGAAGGAGGAGGAGGAGTAGGTGGGTAGCTATTACATGCAGTCGGGCGGGCGGCCTTTTGTGCAATGAAGCAAAACGGCTGAAGCTTTTTGTTCGCTTCTTTTGCTTCGTTTGTTTCTTCTTTGAAATTGCCCCCTGTTCGTGTGAGAGGGGAACCGCACCCATGTGGCATAAAATCTCAATCTCTCAGTCATTTCAATGAAGTTTCTTTATTGTTCAAGTGAAAATTTCATAGCAATCGATTTATGGCCACGAAATGCAATGATTTTTATGGGAAACTTTTTGTTGTGTGACCGTAGATGATCCAGCTTTATGGATCGTTCGATCATTTCATGTCACCGTTGAACGATTTCAAAATGAAATATCTTTTTGTCAATGGTTTATGAAATGTGAGTGGAAAGGGGAGCATCGATTGAAAATCTTTAAATGTTTGTATATTGAGAGGGAATGCCGAAAAGCACAACGGGCCATTGGGTGAACATCTCTGGTATACATTTTTTCCCTTCCTAAATTGTGTTTGTAGTAATCTTTCACATTATTAGAATTTTGACTTAATTTACAATTGGGTATTAGGGTCTTTAAGGTCTATCAAGTGCGATCAATCTCCTTTTAAAAGGTAAGAAAGGAATTAATGAGCCTAATTAATCTCAATGTTCCTATAAGACCAACTTATTCTAGCTTTATCCCCTTATCTCTATCAACCGAATACTTTAACTTATTTAGTCTTTACCTTACCAGCCAAAAATTATGTTTTTCTCCTACGCGTTTTTCCTGCTTGGAGAGAGGTGGTCTGTTATTCGCTAGTCATTTAAACGAGAAACAAAAATTGCGTTGCACAAACAAAAACTACTTTCTTTCTTCTTCGACTCACTCAAAATCAGGAGTCGGCACCTCGCTATCTAATGTTATCGACTGTCACAGCGTTGCCAACACCGCTGTCGATCAAAGTTAACTTTGTGTCAGTGGCTACACACACACAAGTACGCTGTTCCAAAATGTGAATGAGTTGGTTGCCGACCCCTGCTCAAAGTGCTCGGTTGCTCAGTTATAACGTCTAGACTTTCAATGAAGCAAATTACTTAACACAGGGTTGTCTTACATTGAGAACATCCAATAGACTCGAGCAAAGAACAGTTGAGAAAAAGTCACTGAACAAGACGCACTGAACAACACTCGATTAACAAGAGTCAGAGAAAACCAATCACTGACAAGAGTCTCTTAATAAAAGCTACGGAACAAGAGTCACTAAAGAAGAGTGACAGAAGAAGAGTCACTGAACAAGAGTCACTGAAGAAGAGTCACTGAAGAAGAGTCACTGAAGAAGAGTGACTGAAGAAGAGTCACTGAAGAAGAGTGACTGAAGAAGAGTCACTGAAGAAGAGTCACTGAAGAAGAGTCACTGAACAAGAGTCACTGAAGAAGAGTCACTGAAGAAGAGTGACTGAAGAAGAGTCACTGAACAAGAGTCACTGAAGAAGAGTGACTGAAGAAGAGTCACTGAACAAGAGTCACTGAAGAAGAGTCACTGAAGAAGAGTCACTGAAGAAGAGTGACTGAAGAAGAGTCACTGAACAAGAGTCACTAAAGAAGAGTGACTGAAGAAGAGTCACTGAAGAAGAGTCACTGAAGAAGAGTCACTGAACGAAGAGTCACTGAAGAAGAGTCACTGAAGAAGAGTCACTGAAGAAGAGTCACTGAACAAGAGTCACTGAAGAAGAGTCACTGAACAAGAGTCACTGAAGAAGAGTCACTGAAAAAGAGTCACTGAACAAAGAAGAGTCACTGAACAAGAGTCACTGAAGAAGAGTCACTGAACAAGAGTCACTGAAGAAAGAGTCACTGAAAGCAAGTGTGCACATGAATTACTCAAATTAAAGTAGAATTCGGTTTTGTTTATTTTAGATTCGACCACGCCTTCATCCCCCTTCCCCAAACAAGGTAACAAATTATTTTTAAAATTCAAAAAAATATGTTTTTCCATAGATTTGATCTGTTGTGTGCATTTGCACTTACTGAAACAATTGGTCATAAATAAGAACATCTAAAACAACCAATTTGTGCCAAAACTAATAAATTTGGTCCTCAACGTCAAGAGTCAAGGAAAAGCTTCTCAAGTTGATAAATTTGTAACAAATTTTTAATGTTGTTAAGTTTTTAACATCTTGTGCCTTAACAACTGTGCCTTAGTTCCAAAGGTTTCCTTTCCATTTTACTCAGATCTTCGCTTGATCTTGCTGCTTTCAAAACAGCAACCAGTCTTTATCGCTGATTTGTATTAGAGTTATTATTAACTTATGAAAGCTCTGTCGTTAACTTTTCTCATAGCCCACTTTTGGACGACCACCTCATTTATCGATCCACAATTTACTTCGATGTCAATAATAATCTTTTATTAAGCCATTCAGAATGCTTATTTTTAAATCTTTGAATTTGTCGCCCGCAAATTGGCCATTTCCTTTTCAAAATATTTGACAATGCCGCGTAGCTTTTCATTTACTTGTGTTTCGACGCTTTTACTTAGGTCGTTTTCACCAATTTTTTGCATTATATGCTGTTTGACAGCGGCCTCTGAGCGTTTGTGGCTGACAAAAATGTCTAGCAGTACTGCATGTTCAAAAAATATCCCTCTGGAAAAAGACGATTTTTTCGCGGAAAACAAATCTGAAGCGCATATTGTTCTGGACACTTTAGTTAGTAACTCCAGATTTAACAACCTGAGCACTTCGGAGTGCCTTGAGAGTTCTACTCCATGAAACACAGCTAAAATTGCTAAGATTAATAAAAAAATTACCCATAAATAAAACACGTTTCACAAGAACAAAAACACATAGAATTGCCGACTATTTATTTAACCCTTACTGAACTACAACTTTCCATCATTTAAAGTTGTATTTTCACTTTATGTGGCCAATGTGTTAAGGTGAACTGTACCAAGGCTAACATGCGCGTAATCAGCTGACTTTGACAGTGTATCGCTCAATCAGTGTGACCGTAAACAATTTTATCGATTGATTTTTTATTTAACTAGAGTATTACAAACATAAAAATAAAAGTAATTTTAAAAAACAGAGCAACATTTTTTTGGGGTTTTGTCCAAAAAAAAAAAAAACCCAATGTGCACTGAACAAAAGTCACTAAACAAGAGTCAACAGTTGTACTGAAAAGCTACTTAAATCACTAAACACAAGCAACTTTCCAATAGTCACTGAACAAGAGTAACTGAATCACACTCTTCAAAACTTAGTAAGCAACTCATTTCAGTTTACTTACTCACAAACCACCCATTACTAAGTAGTTCAAACACCAAATACATCTACCAAATAAGTGAAGAAAATTCACTGTATCCATTCTTTTGCTCTTTGTATACCCATAAACCGTAGATCACCTTTGAGTGTTCCCCACCCAGAAACTAAATATCTTACATAACAAACCAACTTAAATGTCGAGTCGTAGGCCCAAGCACTTATTAAGCTTAGTGATTAATTTGTTTTTAAAAAGATCAACACACACACACACTGATCCGTACTTAACTTTCCCCTTTAAGGCTGTCTGCTCACCTGGCAATTAATTAACATATTTTCCCCTATTAAGTTACAAAATTATGCCAAAATACTTACGCCTAGCCCTGACCTCAGTCAACCAACCGAACCGTATGCACACATTTCTGTGCTGTATGTGCTATGCATATAAGCGAACCGCCATAAACCACCAGAAATGAGTTTGTTTGTTTTCATATTTGTCTTAATTACCGAGCAAGGCCCAAAAGGCCACAAAGCGACCAAAGATCCATAAACAAATTTCATTATTTTTGTTTTTTTTTGCCCAACAGCCCAAAACATAAAAAAAAAAATTATGAAAATTATATCTTGGGCTCCAATTTAAAAAGCACGAAAAAGCGATGACTTTGTTTCTTATCTATGAATATCGCACAAAGCGTTTGCATTGTTTTCAACATGAAGTGAGGCGAGTTGTTGCACAAGCCACTTCTTCTCTCTATCATCTTGGTCGACGATATTTCGCAGAAACTTTTACTTTTCGTTGCAAATAATGCACAATAATTGATGCACCGAAGAGGAGCTACACGCGAAACGTTTAATTTGCGGCTACGAAGAGAGTTGGCAGTTCGATATTTCGCAAAACAAAAAAATAATCGAACCGCAACCAGACAAAAACCAAAGGCAATCCTTAACCGTTCCTGGCACAGCTGTTGCAAGTCAAATTTATTGGCCAAGCAACAACTTCAGCTACGTTTTTGAGCCCGTTCCAAGTTTTGTTTTCTTGGGACTCCTGCGGTGGTGGCCGCTCCTACCGGCGAAATGTCAAATGTGACAAGCTCTTTATTTACCCACGGGCAGGGGCACGAGCAGGGTCTCTTATAAATGGCTTGGCCACATTGCAATTTGCAAAACTGCTGTTCACAGAGGCAACCTTGCCTTTTTTTTTTTTTTGAAGAAATCAATGCGCTGGCGGCCAAACGGACGGATGAAAATGTTTTCACAACTTATAGTTCAACAGATGCGGAAATGTTAGTTGTAATAGAGAAAAAAAACAAGTGACAGTGGAGTGTGTCCGAGGTGTGAAAATGTTAATTAGTTTTCATTTGAGTTGAAGATCTTAAAGAATAATTAAAACTAGCTGAGACGGCTGTTTCTAACATTTAAATTGATTCTAGTCTATATATATCAAAATCTAATGCCTTTTCCCATCTTCCACCTTACAATCCCCCACCACCCATACCATCAACATCCCACCCACTTTCCACTCACTTCCCACCCACTTCCCACCCACTTTCCACTCACTTTGCACTCTCTACCCACCCACTTCTTATCCAGTACCCACTTACAGCTGCGGCAAAAAAAATAGCACCATGACATACATTTTTCTTTATTGATCATTTGTTTTATAACTATACATATATTTAACACTGTTTAAGGCTTTTATTTTTATTTGGGCTTAATAACATGTGAAAGAATGTGAACGTTGAACATTTTAGGCGGCAACAAAAATAGCACTATTTCAAAAATAACTTAAGAAAACGAAAAAAAAAAACGAAAAAAAACGGGAAGTTCTGGAATATTTGTATTCATTTGTATTCTTTATCGATATAGTGTATTAATATTTGGTTGTAAAACCTTTGGCAGCAATGACAGCAGCACAACGTCTCGGCATAGAATTGACCAAATTTTGGCACCTTTCCCGTGGAATACTGCTCCATGATTCTTGAATGATAGCCCAGAGCTCCTGATTATTCCTTGGTTTTGCATTGGAAACATATTTTTTTACATCAGACCAAAGATTCTCTATCGGGTTTAAGTCTGGAGACAGAGCAGGACAATCCATTAGGTGAAGGGATCTGTCTTGAAACCACTTACGAGCTTTCTTGCTGGTATGTTTAGGGTCGTTATCCTGTTGGAAGACCCACAACAACGGCATTTCGTATTCCGCATAAGGCAGCATCACTGTTTGCAAAATATCGCAATAGACATGTTGATCCATAATACCTTTTATCCAATGTATTGGACCCACTCCGTAATAAGAAAAGCATGCCCAAACCATGATACTCGTTCCACCGTGTTTTATGGTCTTGCAGGTGAAACTCGGGCGGTATTCCGAATTGGGGGGTCGCCGTACATAGGATCGAGATCCTCTTCCTCCAAATAGCACGATTTTGCTTTCATCCGGCCAATTCAGGTGCTCTTTGGCAAACTCTATTCTTTTTGCCACATGCTTCGCATTCAAAAGTGGAACTTTTCTCGGACTACGAGCACTTAATTTATAATCTTTTAAGCGATTCCGAACTGCCCTAATGCAAGCCGATATGTTAAGCTCTTTCTTTAGCTCAGTA
Organism: Lordiphosa stackelbergi; assembly: GCA_018904235.1. Lineage (NCBI taxonomy): Eukaryota > Metazoa > Arthropoda > Insecta > Diptera > Drosophilidae > Lordiphosa > Lordiphosa stackelbergi. The sequence goes on from JAEIFU010001189.1 coordinate 70,461, forward strand.
GCCGGCTTAAAGGGGGCCTTCTTGCACTCGCGAACCAGTCTGTTCACCAGCAAATTAGACATTGCGGCTTTTCTACCGCGTGTTTCTGGTTTATTTTTATAATTTAAAGCATTACTAATCATTTTATTGGAGCAACCGACGATTTGCCCCACCTGAGCGTGGGTGTTGCCTTCCTCGATAAGCTTTTTAATGATTTTCCTTTTTGTCACTACAATGCTTTCCACGACCCATAATTAATAATTTTTTTGAACTTAATGATAGTGTGGCGACTCGACTTTGCAATACGACGCATTTACTGTCCGCAGACACAACAACAATCATCATGTCGCCGAACACCTGCAGTCTGTTCCTCGGAATCTCAAGAAATCCGTTATCAGAGCTATTTTTTTTTTGCCGCTCTGTTTTGCACTTCGTTTGCTGAGATGCCTTATACAGAAAAAGCCGTTAGCAAACACATTACTCTCAGAGAGATCACATGTAAGCCTATACTGTACAACAAAATTATTAAACCAATTACAAAAAAAAACAAAAGATGTATTGCATCAAAGAATTTTATATGACGCAGTGCTATTTTTTTTTGCCGCAACTGTACATCCCATCCACTTCCACCCACTTCCCATCCATTTCTCACTTACATCCCATCCACTTCCCACCCACATTCCACCTACTTCACACCCACATCCCACTTACATCCCTCCCACTTCCTCCCCACATCCCACCCACTTCACACCCACATCCCACCCACATCCCATCCATTTCCCACTTACATCCCATCCACTTCCCACCCACATCCCACCCACTTCACACCCACATCCCACTTACATCCCACCCACTTCCCACCCACATCCCACCCACTACCCACCCTCCCACCACATTCCACCCACCCACATCCCATTCCACCCACTTTCCCACACATCCCATCCACCCCACATCTCATCCACTTCCCACTTACATCCCATCCACTTCACACCAACATCCACCCATCCATTCCATTCACTTCCCATCCACTCAGCGTGACCGAATATGGTATTTTAAATACTTTTTGGTATTTTATCAGCTCTGATTTTGCTCAAAAGTATTTTAATGGTATATAGGTATTTAGTAGCATTTTTCTTAGATTTTATGGTATTATATGGTATTTTCGGTTTGGTCACACTTTAACAAATCGAATCAAGTCTTAATTTTGTGATAATCTATTAAAACAAACAAATAGTGAACATGAGTAATAAGCAAAAAAAATATATAAATATAAATCCAACTGTTAAACTTTATCTTTTATTTTTGGATTATATACTTGCTTTAGTGAACAAATTCAATATTATATTCCAGTCTAGTCGATCTGTTGTACACTATTTCTATAAAACAGTGTCCGAATTTTACAAAAGTGTATTGGCTTGTTATATGCAGGAGATGTATATAAATAATACAGATTTAAATGCCATAGAGCCAACGAACACATTTTATTTTTTACATATAAAAGACATGTATCTCGGAATAAAAGTGGCAACTGAACTTTCGACAAATAGCTTGGACAAATAACATAAATTGGCTTTTTTGAAACGTAGCCAGTTATTTTTAATCGAGTTATGCGTACAACTAAAAAAAAGATTGCCGTTACAAGATAACTTTCTGAAAATGTTAAGTTTTTTGGATCCAAATGATTTTAATAATCAAAATTGTCAATCGTTGTTCAAGCTGTATGAACGCTTTCCCGATTTTGTCAATGATCCACAAATAATTGACAATGAGTATCGAACAATGAAAACTGACGACATGGTTAAAATGCTTTTGACTAAAAATCTCAATTGCGATACATTCTGGTACGAATTGAGTCAGTTAAAAGATATAAATAATTGCTATAAATATTCGAATATTTCGAAATTTGCTCAATCTATGTTAATTTTGCCCGTTTCTAATGCGTCGTGTGAACGCATATTCTCTCAAATTAATTTAATCAAAACCAAAAAATCGAAACCGCTTTAAAAATGTAAATGTATCACATATATTACATGTAAAACAATCATTGCGCGAAAATGGGTGCAATAATTTTAAGCCCAATGAACAAATGTTATGTGAAGATCTCAACAAATTTAATTTAAACAGCTCTGACGAAGAAGGCTAGTAAATATAATTAAATGTAATATTCTGATCTTAAGAGAAACTTACAAGACTGGACAAAGAAGTTCCTTTATTATTTTATTTTAAGAACATGTTACTCGATGACTGGACAAAGAAGTACCTCTATTATTTTATTTTAAGAAAATGTTTCAAAATGAATTTTAAGCATTTAATTAATTTTAAGACTTTAAATATATATTGGAATATGGAATTGAATACGAATGCATATTGTTTTAGTTTTATGTTGGACTATAATATTATTAATCTTGTAAAATGAAATAAAAAACAAACATTTTTTGCAATGGGAAAAACCTTATATTTTTTCTATATAATATAATAAGTCAATTACTATTTTTACATATTACATATTATAATTTGAATTTCCAGGCGATTTATTTGTTATGGTATTTATAGTGGTATTTTGTCAAATATGAAATAGTATTTTATAGTATATTTTTGAGACCAAATTGGTATTTCTCGTTTGGTCCGGCGCGGTCACGCTGCATCCACTTCCATCACCCCCCACTTACCCCCCATTTCCCACCCAAATCCCACATCCATGCCCTAACATTTCGCATGTGTGTTGCTGCATTCGTTCTACGGTCCAAATAGCCACCCCTACGTCTTTCTGGCATTGTTTGTTTCAAATTTTTGAGTATTTAATTTGTAAAGTCTGCAAAGGGTATAGCTTTTGCGACTTGAAATGTACCGGAAAGAAATCTCGACTAAAAATTAAAAGATATAAACAATTCCGACTTGAAGCATCCGACATATTGTGCCCCAAAGCTGAGCTTAAAACTTCGCTCATTAGTTTAGAAATGTCAGAAGCTACTTAGGGACTAAGTTTCTTATTTTGTTGGGTAAAATTTGTGACTCTTCTTGAAATGACACACCTTGTAGTGCAGTTGACAGTTGATGGTTCACAATGACTTTGTGTGTTAGGGTTTATGTGTCATGTTGCTCTCATTATACCCTGTACCCATTGAAAATAGATAAAAGGGGTTTATGAAGTTGTGAAAATGTATGTAACAGGGAAAAGAAAGCATTTCTGTGCCTATTTTAGACAGCTAGAGCATATGAGTCAGTGTGCGCGGGTCACTCAACTGCAACGCTCTTACTTTGTTCTTTCTTTTTCATTTCTTTGATGAAATGTTTGCCTGAGAAGATTCCCACTTTTTGACCCTGAATTGCACATTTTTAATTATTTCAATAAGCCAAGCTCATGTCTTGTCAATGATAGCATTCTGGACTATCTCACAGGCTTCAAGTTAAAGCAAGGGAATCTCAAAAAAAAAAAGAGGGGAGTTTCTCTCAAACAACAACTTGGTTGTAGGCCCGGGAGCCATACAATAACCATAGCAAGTAGATTAATTCAAGAGTGCCCCTCATTAACATCACACAACCTGACAACAATGCAGACGACGACGACGACGAAGATGATGATGAACCACCAACCAGGCAACACATAACCCGCTTGATGATGATGATGAGGTTGCTGCTGCTGTTGTTTGTTGCTTGTTTGTTGTCTTTGGGCAAAACATGCGTCGCATCGTCGTCGTCGTCGACGTCGTTGTCTGCCCCCCAATCCCACTTGAACGCCATAAGTAATTCCTCCTCTGCGGCATCAGGAATTTGTTTAAGGCATCAACAGCAGAAGAAACCGGTTACTTTTGCATACACACAATATATCTTCTTTTGGCTTCTTCTGGTTGCTGTTGCTCTGTGGCCTCTTCAAACTTTTTGCTTAGACATCCATCTCCATCTCTTTCTTTCTGCAAGTCTTTGGTTTTTATTCTTCCAAAAAAAAAAAAACAACTTTCAATCAATTTGCTAGGCGCCGCCCCGCTTCACCCACAAAATCTGTGGAAAAAAGTTGCTTCCGCATAGCGGAGTTTTAGTCAAGAATTGTAATCAACTTGTTGCCTGTGAACCGTAGTAAGCCAGAAGTTTCACAAGAAGAAATTAAATTGTAACAAACTCTATGAAAAATGATTTCTGTACTCCACACTCGAAATACCAAACCAAACGACAGAGCCAGAAACCTCAAAAACTTGAAGCCAAACAAAAGTCAAATGCAAGAACAAACAATTGCATGCACACAGGCCCATTGAGCTCACACATATGGCACCAAATTATTCACACCTTCTCCCACTCCCTACCCCCACCAGCCACGCCCACTTGAGACGCACACACACACACACACACGTGTAGCAAGCGTCACGAAGCCGCCGACACCACATTATTATTTTAATTACACACAAAAATAGAAGAAGAAAAAAAATGAGAAATAATCATAATATGAGACTCCTCCAAACTCGGACTCGAAGTGCGAGTGCGAGTGCGAGACTGCGAATGGAGAGTTGTCAAAGTGCACTCAAAGCGACAAAAGGGCGACATAAATGCGAGGCTGCTCCTCCCCACCTCCCTCCCAACCAAGTGAAACGTGTTCCTTGCCTCACTCACACACGTGTTGCACAGCTGTTGGCAACAACTTGAAAGGGCAAACACAAAAGTTGCCAAAGCAAGAACTTTGCAAGTGCAAAAAACTGTAAGAAAAGTCGGGGAAAACATTAGTAAGCCCTATGAAGCAGGTAACAACTACCGAAATATGTCGATATGAATCAAAAGAAAGTTTGACTTTACATGATGACGTTGAGAGTCGAAATGGGAAAGAACCTCTCCGACCCTTTTGATACTAAAAGAGGTTTTAGGCAGGGCGATATCTGATCGTGTTACCTTTGGTATACCAGCAAAGAACCTTCGACTTTGCAAGATGACGTTGAGAGTCGAAATGGGAAAGAACCTGTCCGACCTTTTTGATACCAAAAGAGGTTTTAGGCAGGGCGATATCTGATCGTGTGACTTCTTACCCTATCTACCTTTGGTATACCAGCAAAGAACCTTCGACTTTGCAAGATGACGTTGAGAGTCCAAATGGGAAAGAACCTCTCCGACCCTTTTGATACCAAAGGAGGTTTTAGGCAGGGCGATACCTTATTGTGTGACCTTTGGTATACCAGCAAAGAGCCTTCGACTTTGCATGATGACGTTGAGAGTCGAAATGGGAAAGAACCTCTCCGACCATTTTGATACTAATAGAGATTTTACGCAGGACGATATTTGATCGTGTGACCTTTGGTATACCAGCAAAGAACCTTCGACTTTGCATGATGACGTTGAGAGTCGAAATGAGAAAGAACCTCTTCGACCTTTTTGATACCAAAAGGGGTTTTCGGCAGGGCGATACCTTATCGTGTGACTTCTTTAATCTGCTCATGGAGTATATATTACGCAGAACGGGCTCATTTCTTCGTAAAGATCTAATGCAACACGCATATGCCGATGATATGACATTATGGGCGAAAACGACCGACCGGTAAGCAGGGCGTTTTCAGAGATTGAGAGGCAGGTACGGAAAGACACATCTAAGCTTGGTGTGAACAACTGGTGTCAGCTCGCACGGAGCAGAAGCAACTGGAGGGCATTTATAGCAGAAGCGGTGACTGTCAAGCGATTGTGATGCAAACATGGGGTCAATAAAGATGAAGAGGACCGTTTTCTAAGCTTATCGAACCGTAGTTTTTGTATTCGAGCCTTGGCATATAGCATTTTAAAACGTGGAAACCTTTTTGATTTTATTCTCTATCTTTTAAGGTTCCCTTTCGAAAGTAATACCATTACAGAAGATTTTGTGAACATATCTAGAGGTTCTTGAAACAATGATTTTACTGTTTTTTGAACCGAATCCTCAAATTCGAAGTAAAATGGTTCGATTTGGGAGACCAAAGAAGCCTAGAGAACTAAAATTTTTCGCACGTTTTCTCTTCGAAGTGAAGTGACTCAAGGACAGATGATGTTCTCTGTGTTTTAGTTAGTAAAATGTTTGATTGTAATGCTAGCGTTCTTAAACCAGGGCTGCAAACCGGTTCTGAACCGTAACCGAAGCGGCATTTCAGCTGTAAAACTGAACCGGAGTCCTTTCGAAAACAACGAACCGAAGCGAAAACCATAAAGCAAACACGGTTCGGTTAAGTATATTGTCTAGTTTAACCGCTTTTAGCGCTTACCTACGGACAATGATGCTTGTAAATTACGGAATTTTAATCCGTTACCTAAAATAAATTGTTTTTCCAAATTTAGGGCGCGCACACACATGCAGTTGAGAGATGAACAGAGCTGGCTGACCAAGGTATTTTAGAACAGGGTTGCCCAGAATGAGCTGCCGGCCGCGTGGAATGAAATACAAATGCACAAAATATATTTTAAGCAAGAACAACTAGAAGAAATTTGTATGTGATTAGCGAAAAGCGGGCCACTGCGAGAAACTTTCGAGAGACATAGGAGAGAGAGAGAATAGAGACATATAAGATGTTGTTGTGGCAGATCTCTGCACTCGCCACCAACAAAACTTTAGCTAGAAAAGAAAGAGAGGAGGGCAGGCATATAAATTTTCTGTTGCGTCCTATCCAGCTATCCCTTTGCGTCAAAGAACAACAAATGCGTTGCTTGCGGTATGGGCTTAGGCACCCCTGTTCTATAACGTCATCTAGCCGAAATAAACAAACAGGTTTGATTGACTCCGCAAAAGTTGAACTTACAACTGTATTTTAAAGATCAAACCAGTGCTTGTTGTGGACAAGATCAGCCTTAAGTTTTTCGCATGTGTGCGCGCGGCCTTAGGTTAAATTAAGCTCACAAGGGAGACTACTTATAGATCGAATTAATCCTTAGCGATGACTGATCGATGCCGGATGCCTGTTATTAGACTCCATTTCTTCCTTGAAATTGGACAATTGATTTGTTTGAGTATCCCATTTCCTCTACGGAACGATATTCTTCATATTCTGTACAATATTTAGCGTTTGTAAGGAGCACTTACATAAGGATTTTAAAGATAATCAAATATGTTCTAGAAAGTCAACTTCCAAAGTGCAATTAGACTTTCTGTAATTTAGCGAAATCTTTTAAAAATCGAAAGCTAGCATAGTTCTAGAGTTGATCTACTGAACCGATTGTCAACAGATGTCACAAAAAAAATGACAACAAAGTCATCAATGTAAATCGGTCAACAAACATGTTTATATACTTGCACTGCTCGGCTTATGAGTGATTGCCCTAGGGCAGCAGGTGTGTCTCCAAGAGAAGGCAAAAGACATAATGTAAGCCTGGTTTGTGATGGATATGACTGCAAGAGAATATGCTAACAATCTTTGCTGGCGCCTACAAAAAAAGCAAAAGCAAATGTTGTTTTGGTTTAGTTTCGTTTTGCTTTCTTTCTTTCTTTCTCACATTCAGTTTGGCGCTAATTTCATATAAAAATATGGTTAAAAAGCTGCAAATGTTGTGTGACCCCAGAGCATTTTAAAGTAGAAAATATCAACTAAAACATGTTGCGAAATGTAAAAAACGTGCCCCTCTCCGGTATTCGCCATTCGCCATTCGCTAATGCCGCTAATTGAATTAGCACCCGCACACAACACCAAACAAATTGGATTAATGCAAATGTATCGAAGCGAGACAAAGATGGAAAAAATATGTTAAAAAACGAGAGCAAGAAAATTGTTAAATTTGGTAGTTCGCTTTCATTGCAACACACACACAGAGAGAGATACAGATGCACAAATGTTGTGTCTTTAAGCTCCCCATCCGCCGCATAATCGACAGGGAAAAT
>JAEIFU010001190.1:0-78197 GCA_018904235.1 Lordiphosa stackelbergi
GACACACACTCTTTTTTTAATTTTTATATGAAAATTTATTACATTTTGATTAGTCTGGCACGACACCAGATTCGTATTGCGGCTGGAGAGGCAAATAAAACTTTTGGAGCTCATATGGAAGATATGTCTCTAACTGTTGTGGAACCTTCTCCCGAAAGGGGCATGATGACGTCCCTCGTCATGAACGGGCGTGATCAGCTAGCTACGACCCCAGTCCTTTCCTCTGAACCAAGCCTGGTGCTTGCTGAGTTTTAAATTTAATCTCGACGTGGAGTTTTATATCATATGGAATTGTCAGGTCGAAAGTTTGCTTTTCAAATGGCTATCTGGGAGACTCCGGTCTCTTGGGGGCGCTAGTCGGCCACCAGCCGAGCTCATTGATTCGTAACCACTTTCAGTGCGTACGAGTACCATTGACTTTAACGTATCTATTGAACATGCCATTCTGTGTGAGAGTACATTACATCTTCCAATCTGTCTTCCCATTATTATCATAATACTCATAGCGCTGGTAAATCTTCCCATAATTCCCCCTTGCCGAAAATAAGGCAACTGAGACATTGATGGTTGCTCCTGGCATCCCTCAATCACTCTTCCAACTACGATTTGTGCTGGAGATGTGCCCCCTGGCTACCACCTTAACTATCCGTATTTCCTATTCTGCATTTTTATTGATAATTTTTCAATTTTTATAAACAAATCGCATCTGGATAACCGTGTTAGATTAACTTCAAAATCCCAAATTTGCCATTTGTTGGCGTATTTGGCATTTTGTCTATTTTAGCACACTAATTTGTTTTTAGGTTCCACACGCGTAATAAATGAGCTTTTGTGCGCCCAAGCAGTTGGAGTACTCCGTACCGTGCTTAAGGCACGGCAGCTAAGCAGATAGCGCAGCTGTTTTTCTTTGCGGACTCCGAAAGCCGAATGAGCAGCATGGTTTTCTTGCTGTTAACTTCACAGTGAGAGCGAGTTCATCTCTTGGTATTTTGTTCTCTCTGATTCTAGTTTGTGCGGGCAAGACAACAACAGCAACAAATTAAAAAAAAAAAGACTCCGGCAGAAAACGTCGCCTAATGACAACGAGCGTAAGTTAAAGTCGGCTCTAACCGACTTCGATATACCGATTACTCATGAAAAAACATGTTTTAACAGTGTTCCCGCGTTCCTGAAAGTGACCATCCAAAAGTATGCAACATTTTTTAGTGTGGGAGGGGTGGTAGCCGGGGGCTGTGGTTCACTTTTTTGCTCATAACTTGAGAACCGTTCATCCGATCCTTATCATTTCTTCGGTAAGTCGATTCATTTTGCTAATTACTAACTATCTCTAGAAAGTACAAATCCTCTATCTTTAAAACTGTAGGAGATATAACATTTATCCAAATTGCGGGGGCGGGAGGGGCGTGGTCAAGAATTTGGAAACAAACTTGATCTGCGTGCAGATAAAGCAAACATTTGTCCCATACATATTAACCCTCTATCGCTTACCATCTCTCTGAGATCTAGGTGTTCATTTAGACAGACTGACGGACGGACGGACGGACAGACGGACAAGGCTAAATCGACTCGGCTGTTGATGCTGATCGAGAATATATATACTTTATATGGTCGGAAAGGATTCCTTCTGCCTGTTACAGCCACATTTGCACGACTTTAGTATACCCTTTTACTCTTTGAGTAACGGGTATAACAAAAAAAAAAAAAAAAAAAAAAAAAAAAAAAAAAAAAAAAAAAAAAATGTGATGAAGTTATACGAAAATGTGAATTCATCGCTTTATAGTTGTTAAAATTAGCTCCATATTGATTGGTGCTTTATGGCTACTGTTGCCGTAAATGCTTCGTCACAGTTCGGTAAATTCGAACCTCCTCGGACTCCTTGGCGTCTTGCAGCATCCCACTCTTACTCCATGGAGCTATCTCATCCTTCAGCTCTTGCAAATGGCATCACATACTTTACACATCAAGGGACGCTATCAAGACTTAATGGTCTCTGTAAGCTGGTTTTGCAGTGGTAGCCAGTTCTCGGGAGCCAGATACCTAGTTTCTGGTGGCTCAAGCTCCAACTGAATTTAAGTTATCTCAACAACAGGCGTTGTTGTTCCAAAAAATTACTGTATTTCAATTGGGGTGGTATGCAATCCAGGCGGAGCATGCTCTTGGTTGCATCTGATATTTAGCCCACCAGTATCTGTAGCTCATGATGGAAGCTCGTGAAAGTCCAGGATTTTGAGTGCTCATTCAAACTCAGGCTGTGGTGGGTGAATACATCTTTTTGTCTAGCGCCGCCCCGTGATGGACTGTCTACGCGCAGTATAAGGTTGCCCAGTATATGTGCCCTTCCCTCTGTTTATACTCTTTGTCTGGATAACCTCCTAAAGGTGGCAGCACCAAACCTGAGAAGTTGCCTTCGCGACAACTGTGATCTGCCATATCAGGAAAAATGCAGTGTTGCCACCGGTATGTTGGAAAGTCTGTAGCTTTTAAGTGCTATTATCTTGTCAAAAAGGTGGCATGGACAACGAAATGTTTCGATTTTCTCCCAATTGGTGTGCTTAACAAAACAACCCATCAATTAAAATAGTAGGCAAACAGTTGTTTTCAATGGCATTTTCATGTTCCTTTAAATCTGAAAATATCGGATGGAGAATAGCATTAAAGGACAGTCAACAAGAGAAGTTGTTTTGCAGCTTTATGGTTTGAGTTGGTGATAAAATAAATAATATATTGTTAATCATTCATAAAACAATTCTATTGAAATTAAAAATAACACCCATACATTGTATCATGTTGTGTTGCAGGCTCATTGAACAGTACAAGCTCAATACGTTTCTTACTGCCACGTTTATCAAATGGAAAAAAGGATATCGTAAACTGGACCCACGCAGCAGACAGCAGGCAGGATAATCCTGCTCAGCTCAGCTTTGTTTAAAACCGATCTAATCTCTTCTGGACAAGAAATGATTGCCAGCTGTTGCCCAGCTGACTGGCATGCTTCTGCAGTAGGTATAGCGGACTGCATGCATAGATGATGCACTAAAAGTACAAGAACATATTAACATGTTTTTCTGAGTAACAGGTACCTCGAAAGTCAGTTGAAACCGCACTTTAACGTACCACTCTCATTCTATTGCTTTTGGATATAAATTAGTTATACAAATTTATTTTTAGATCATAGAATTATGGAGGATAGCACATGCTTTTCCATACTGCCAAGCAAGTGTTTCTTCAAGGATTTTGATATTATTTCTTTATCAGGCACAACAAACTGCCTTTGTTCCTAGTAGGCCTTTACAAATATTACTCTTTATATATAAGTGTAATAAATGTATCATTTATAGCGTCATACCTATAGCCAAATAAACAGTGACTACAGAGGCATTTCCTTCAGACCAATACTATTTCTGAATACTGGTGTCTTTCTATTCTCCAAAATATCTTTGTATTCAGGCAAGCGTCATCCAGGAATTTTACCCCCAGTGAACGATTTATTATAATCAATAACTTGCCAGTTTGTGTGTGTCCATGTCTGCTACTGTGAAGTCTTTTTGCAAGCCTTGGTTTAATATTGGATGTTTACTGCACCTTAACATTTCCCACTTTTGAAGAGCCATTCGATAATGATTCTTTAACGGTTAAATTTATGGGACGCGCATGTATTCGTCAGTTATCATAAATTTTCTTTATCACAAGCTGCCGCTTTTACTATTTAAGCAAAAAACCATTGCGTCTTTTGATTCATGGTGCAACTATTTGGCGTTTGATGGTTGTGTTATATTTACCTGGTTGCATGGAAAAGATCTCGACAGATCAGAAGGCATGGATGTTGATCTTTTGACGAGCTGAATGGTCAAGCTTTGTCCGTTAATCTGTCCATGTCCACAGTGTGTAGTGTTAATCCATGCATCTGTCCCGTGTCCATGCTGTCTGTTTTACATGAATAGTAACATTCATTTTTTGAGCAGCTTATCATTTAGCTTTTGCAGTCTAACTTTAACTGCACTGGGTTCATCAGTGGACGGACATCAGATATGCTGCCATGCTTCCCTTGGATATTCAGTGGAAAACGGATTTTTAGTGAAAAACTGTTTTGCTCTCATCTCGCTGTTCCTCGAGCTGATCAAGGTGTTGTATAATGTTTTTAATCTGATCATAAAAATTTGATGAATATTAGCAATTTAGGGCAACTATTTAGTATCACTTCAGGAGGGAGTACAGGCAGAGATTAACCCGACCTGACTCTAATTTTTTATTTACACATTTCAGTGCAATTTGTCCCAACACTAATCAATATATAAAATATATGGGCAGCCATCAATGTTTTCTGTCAAATATATTAGCATATCGCCTCTTTGGCCTACTTCGACTAAGCCTGTAATGGTCAACTCTCTCCCCTCTCCTTTTTGATATCTTTATTTTTAGTTTTGACCCATAACTCCCTTCTTCTTTTACAATATGTACATAATATCAGAAGTATATATAGGCATGCAGTCACTGCTGGCAGTTTTGATTCTGGCTGCAGCCTAATGTTCCATTGTGACACCAGTGTGCTCAATTTTTCAAAACAATAAACTCCATCTTGGTTTCTCACGGCATAGTTTCAGTTTGGCGTTAAACTGTGGTCCACCTATCTTGTTAAAATTTAGCTTTTGCCGAGGTGGAACATGCACTTTTTGTATTACTGTTTTACCGTCCATAGTAGGTTGCTGCATTTACTCTCTTCATGGTTGCATATCAAGTCATATTTGGTGGTAGTATCTCTTTATCAATATTAAGATTTAAACCATGTGTAACCAAATAATATATTTTATGTGCTTTGTGGTCTGAAAAATATTTAAAATAGCGCTAGTACTACTTAACCAGTTCAATGGAAGTTAAAAATGGGAAGAATATTGGATATTCTGCTTTATAATTCTAATTTTTGACCGACGTGATATCTGAACGATCCGCATGCCTTCCTGATTCATTGCCCAGCATATTGCCTTCCACCGGAACTTGATAACAAAATGATTATCCTTTTTACAACTCTTTAAAAATTTTGTGCAAAAGTGCCGCTAGAAAAGGATCTTTGGTGATAGTCCGCTGTGTAAACGTCTCGTCTTCCACCGATAAACTCCACAAATCCATGCTGTCATTCATCGTGCTCCATTCGGACGATGCATTGATATTTCAACGAGTATCTGCCATTGTCATTACAATATATCAATCAGTCTTAGTAGAATATTTTTTATCAATAATTAGTATAATTTTAAAATATTGTTCAATAACGTAGAGACTGAAGGCTAAATTCTTAGGTAGGACATGATTTAATCATACCCAAGTATCTTTTACTCATCAGGCCCGTAACCAGAGTGGTGTGGTTTATGATTGGATCTTGTATTTGTGATTGTGGCTGTAATTTAAAATCAAACTAAAAATAACGCTCAGCCAGTGGAAAGATATTAAATGACCATGACCCCAATCAGTCACCTGTCCTACAAAAAAATTTGTCTTTTGTGTATTTTATTGTGTCTGGAAGGGACAATATACTATAAAACTTTACCCAACACAAAAAGTAAAAGTGACATTATGTGTTCAAAACAATCTTGACAAATTTAGATATACCTTATGTAATATGGTCATTACCTAAAACATTGTTTTGATTGACTGAGACGTGATTGCTGAAATTCTGTCAATTTGTCTTCTTTAATGTTATAATGGATGATGAACAATAACCAAACAGTGACATGATGTGGAAAGACAGAAGATCATCCTGATCAATCATGTGCTTTTTATTATCTTGAATTTAAATTTATTAAAAAAATACAAACAATATTTTCTGAAACTCATATAAGAGATATAGTGCTAACTGCCTATGGATGACAATAAATGACCTTGATATTTTCATGAATATTGGATAGCACAAAAACATCACTGCAACGTCTTTATTAACTACATGCTTTATAATACAATCTTATATAAATAATAGTATAACCACTCACGTTCCTTGCCCTTTTCAAGTGATGTCTCATCATGCCTTTGCATGATGCTAAAAATAATCGCATTTATGTTAGAAATTTGTGGCTGGATCAGTACCTTGGTTTTGATTGATGGTGCATTGTGTTTATAGCCAAAGGACAAAAATTAGGTTAAATTAAACTCCCAGGATCAGAATAATTTGTCTCTGATATAGTACCTTAATGACATATCTACAGATGAGTGATAGTTGGCCTGTAGAAAGTCCCATGTGACTCAGGCACGATAACTGGCGATTGAATATTAGCCTTCTTAGTCAGTAGGAGCGGTTATCTCGAGCGGAGATCCCATTATGGAATTTGCCTGATCCACTGCCTCAAAAACTAAGAGTCTTTATGAAGGTACTTTTTAATACATCTGCGATATCTGACGGATGGACCTTTAGTTTTAGATTTTAAATGACGGGTTCCACTGGCAGTCATGACCCGGTGAAAATTGCACCACACCAACAGAATTGCCTATGATCTGGCGACACACAGATTGAAGGCGTCTTAAACAACGACATCTCTCCGAATTTTGTTTCTTTAGACAGCATCCCTCTGGCGGCCTCATCAATTTGGCATACCAAGTGTGCCTTTGGCACCCATCCCCTACCAATCGTTGCATGGTTGATGATGGTTCCCCAGCCAGATGACAGATCATAATAAAAAAATATAAAAGCATTCCCCCAAAGTGTTCGCTCATCACATCCAAAATAATTGTTGGCAATATATTCCTGCGCTGTGTATCAGCTGTTCTCTCCATCCACACATGCTATCGATATGCCAACTATCGATAAGAAACTGTGGATTACGTTCATGTTGCTGGATACACAAGCAACGAAAAGGTAAACTAAAAATTCCTGCCACAGTTTTTTTTATATGAAGTTTGACAGGAATTTTTAGTTTCCCGCGGTGCTGGATACTCGGCTTTAATTTTAAATTATATGTTTCACAATCAATAAATAAAGAATCACGGCCCACCCCTGGGCCTGATGAGCAGATATGACAATTTAGTAATGATTAAATTTATAATTAGTTTCAATTTGATTAAAGTCTCACGGTGTTTTGTGGCTTCCTTTGAAAATTGCGCTCAGTCATTGATGGGAAAATTATTCAAATTTCATCCGACTACGCATATTTGTGTATCGACAATGCGATACCTCTTGAAATAATTAAAATTAATTATTCAGGGAGCTATTGATAAAAGTACAGAAAATACGGATCTAGTATTTTATCGGCATTTAATTGAGGCTTTTTTGTTGGAAGTGTGGACTGCCAACAAAGCGACTGCCAAAGGGCTTTGGCACAAACATTTTTGTGAGTTTTTTTATACGGAGTTTTTTGTTTTAGCAAGTCTTTGGTGGGAGTGTATATATATAAATCGCTTAAATCGATTTAAGGCCTGTATCCAGCACTGCGGAAAATTCTGTCAGGAATTTGCTATTTATTTCTTGTGTGTGTGGAACACAACTCAATCAGTGTGACCTATAAGGTGAAAGGTCACTCTGATCAATCAGTTTTAAGCACTGTTAACTATTTGAATTTAAATAAATTTAAACGAGAAGGCCAAGCTAACTTCGTCTTTGCCGAAGTTTTAATACCCTTGCAAATGTTTTAATACATCAGAGTTTAAGAACGCCAGCATTAAGACAAAAAAATTTTTCTCATTAAAACCCACTTTTCGACCGATAGTTCCTATGACAGCTATAAGATATAGTCATCCGATTTTGACCAAAACTTTCAAATCTTTGTAAAAGCGCATAATATTAATAATCGCTGAAGTGAGACTCGTTAACATTAAAAACAAAAAAGTTTTTCTCATTAAAACCCATTTTTCGACTGATAGTTCCCATGGCAGCTATAAGATATAGTCATCCGATTTTGACAAAAACTTCCAAATCTATGTGAAAGCGTATAATATTAATAATCGCTGAAGTTGAAGTCGTTAACTTTAAAAACAAAAAAGTTTTTCTCACAAAGACCCACTTTTCAACCGATAGTTCCTATGGCAGCTATAAGATATAGTCATCCGATCCGGTCGGTTCCGACATATTAGCAGTGTGCAGTAAAAAGAAGACTCTGTGCAAAGTTTCAGCTCGATAGCATTAAAACTGAGGGACTAGTTCGCGTAGAAACAGACAGACAGACGGACAGACGGACGGACAAAGCTAAATCGACTCAGCTCGTCACCCTGATCAAGAATATATATAGTTTATAGGGTCGGAAATGAATATTTCTATGCGTTGCCAACTTCTGGGCAAAATTATAATACCCTTTGCAAGGGTATAAAAATACAAATAACATTTTCTGGAGGAAGCATGCTGCTTGAAGTATGTGCTACACACTTTACACTTGGGGATGATAAACCGATGGCATGACACTTTGCAGTGGGTCCTGGATTTCACAAAACATCACTGCGCATGTTGTTAACTGCATTACTTTATAATGCAATCTTCTCCAAAATAGTAAGACCTCTTGGTGGAATGCCAATCAAACGAAGTCTCGCATTTATATTTGGGATTTTGTGTCCAGTACCTTGGTTTTGGTCGATGGCCGAACCGCAGGAACATAGCCAATACCATACGAAAATTACTTAAGTGCGACTCCTTGGATCAAGAGTCCCATATATACGTAGATACCGCGGTACCTTGGCATGTCTCTGGACCGCCGGTTGACCGGGAAAGTCCATGTGACTCGGGCAGTAGCAACGGCATTGGAGCTCCATTGGCTCCTTAAGCCTAGTACGGAGGGCGTTCGAATTTTCCTTTAGCTGTCAAATTCCATATAAAAAAAATTGCTTAAGGAATTTTTCCTTGCCTCATTCTGATGTTTGGTACGGAGAAAGCCAAGGAATACACACAAGGTATTTTGAGAGTTGCCATATCAATGAAGCGTGTGGACTGTATCGAGCAGCTGATAATTTTCCCAGAGATATTGTGCAGTCATTTTTTCCTTCCGTCAGTTGTCAAATGGCAAGGCAAAAGTAAAAAAAAAATGGAGTGCAAGACTAAAAATCGTCTGCAACATTTTAGTTATGACGACAAAAATGCATTAATTGATGCAGTGAAAAACAAGGCATGTTTGGCAAGCAGTGGTGTCCAGTTGCTTTTACAAAATGTGCTTGGGAAGCAGTTGGGTGTTCAGTTGAAAAAGAGGTTGCATATAATCACTTCGTGTGGCTGCCTCATTCTCCTGCACCAAACAATCAGGATGGAATCTTGCGCCACTCTTGCGCAACTTGTCATGTTGTCTCAGGGCACTCCCCAAGGCATAAATTGAGCCATCAAGCGTTGCAGCGATATGTGCACCTGAGTGGGATATGCTCGTCCTGAAAAATGCCATCGTGCAGACGGCAACAGGCGAATTCAATTCTGGAGTTTTGCAACTGCAATCGCAACTTTCTCCATGTTAATCAAAATAAATCAGCTGGCCAATTTATTTATTTTCCGTTTTCGTTATTTTTTTAAGTTTACCTGGTCACACTGCCCTTTACATTCCACAAAAAGGAATATTAGGCAAATTTCTTTAAGAAAAATTCGAACGCCCTCCGTTCTAGGCTTTAGTCCTAGTAGCGGTTTATCTGGGCTATCCCGTTATAGGGTACGGCATGATCCACTGCCCTTAAGAAACTAGAGTCTTCTACAGGGTTGTCCATATTCGACGGACCCATCTGGCAACGCCATAACTTTGACAGAGATGTCAGATCGCTTAATGACATACCGCGTTTGAAGCGTCAGTCCAAGCAGATTTTTACCATGGAACAATACACGCCACGCGAGCGCTCTGAAATAGTTGAAATTTACATTAAACAGAACAAGTCAATTGTGAAAACTCAACGTGCTTTTAAAAAATTTCACATATTTACGCCACTGAAAATCCTCAGGAGATTCAAGAAGTGCCTCTTCATGACGAAAAAGTCACAGTTTGGTGCGGCGTTAGTGCGAAAACGGTGATTGGGCCGTTTTTCTTCCAAAATGAAAATGGCCATGCTGTTACCATCAACCAGGAGCGTTATCGCGACATGATGACCGATTTTGTGATGCCAATTATTCGTCGAAAGCGTATGAGGCAGTTCTGGTTTCAACAAGACGGCGCTCCACCGCACACAAGTCGCATAACAATCGATTTTCTGAAGAAATTGTTTCCGGGTCGTTTGATGTCGAAAAGTGGTGATTTGGACTGGCCACCGCGTTCGCCCGATTTGACGCCGCCTGACTTCTTCTTGTGGGGTCAAAGGTTTACGTTAACAAGCCAAGGACCGTAGAAGAGCTCAAGGACAACATTCGTGAAGAAATAGCCGCTATTCCGGCCGAAATGTTGGCGAAATCGATGGAAAATGCTGCAAAAAGGGCACAATACGCCATCAACGCCAGAGGCGGCCATTTGAGAAGATATCATATTCAAAAAATTGATGTAAACAAATCTACTTGGAACAAATTAAACGAGAAAGGCAAAGCTAACTTCGTCTGTACCGAAGTTTTGATACACTTGAAATAGCTTGTCTCAACGGTTAGCGACTTCGACGAAACTTCGCAGATCAGCTTAAAAACATTACATATTACCCATGACCGTGTTTAAGAGCAGTAATATTGAGAACAAACCAGTTTTTCTTACTAAAATCCGTTTTCCGAACGAACATTTGTATGGCAGCTACAAGAAGTAGTCATCCGATCCGGTCGGTTCCGACATATTAGCAGCGTGCAGTAAAAAGAAGACTCTGTGCAAAGATTCAGCTCGATAGCTCCAAAACTGAGGGACTAGTTCGCGTATAAACAGACAGACGGACAGACAGACGGACAGACGGACGGACAAAGCTTAATCGACTCAGCTCGTCATGCTGATGAAGAATATATATACTTTATGTGGTCGGAGATGATTCCTTCTATGCGTTGCACACTTCTGGGCAAAATTATAATACACTTTTCAAGTGTATAATGATTAAGATATACTATTCTTATATTTGATCAGCATCAACAGCCGAGTCGATTTAGCCTTGGCCGTCTTGTGAACACCTAGATCTCAGAGATGGTAAGAGATAGAGGTTTGACATGTATGGGACAAATGCTTCATTTATCTACACAGCAGATCAAATTCCCCGCAATTTGGGAAAATGCTATATCTCCTACAGATTTAAAGATAGACGGATTGTTACTTTTAGAGAAAAATTGTAATTAGCAAAATGAATCAATTTGCCGAAGCATTGATACAGATCGGATGAACGGTCATCAATTTTAAGCAAAAAGTTGAACCAAGCTCCTCCTACCACCCTAAAAAATGTTGCATACTTTTTGGATGGTCCCCAGCAGCTGAGTTATAAAATAATAAAACAAAAAAGCATTCCCCACAAACTGTTTCGCTCATCACATCCAAAATATTTGTTGACAATATATTCCTGCGCTGTGTATCAGCTGTTCACTACATCCACACACGCTATCGATATGCCAACTATCGACAAGAAACTGTGGATTACGTTCATGTTGCTGGCAAACTAAAAATTCCTGCCACAGTTTTTATACTCTGTACCGAAGGTACATAGAGTATAATAAGTTTGTGCAAAAGTATGTAACAGGGAGAAGGAATCATTTCCGACCCTATAAAGTATATATATTCTTGATCAGCATCAACAGCCGAGTCGATATAGCCATGTCCGTCTGTCCGTCCGTCTGTCCGTCAGTATGAACAAACAGATCTCAGAGATGGTAAGAGATAGAGGTTTGGCGTGTATGGGACAAATGCTTCTTATACTTGCAGGCAGATCAAGTTTATATTCAATTTTTGCCACGCCCCCTCCCGCCCCCGCAAATTGGAAAAAACGTCATATCTTCCACAGTTTTGTAGATAGAGGGTTTGTTGCTTCCAGAGATAGTTAGTCATTAACAATATATATAAATTTGCTGAAGAAATGATAAAGATCGGATGAGCGGTTCTCAAGTTATGAGCAAATAAGTGAATCACCCCCTCCACCCCCTCCCACCCATGCACAACCAACGCTGCACATTCTTAGAAAAAGAGAGAGAGAGAGAGGGAGGGAGAGAGAGAGAGAGAGAGAGGGAGTGAGAGAGAAAACTTAGTGATGAGCGCAGCAGCAGCATTGCATACAGCTCGTACTTTAGGTACAGAGTATGTTAAAGTCGGGCTTGACCGACTTTCTCACTTGTTTTTATATGAAGTTTGACAGGAATTTTTAGTTTTCGCGGTGCTGGATACCCGGCTTATGTCTGCAAATAAAAAAAGAACCGTTAATGTTAGTGAAAAGTGCTAAAATAAATAGAAAATAAATAACTTGCAGCACATTTTTTCGGCCAGCCATAATGGAAGCAAAAATTAAGCGCAGCAAAAAAATTTAATGAAAGCTTCCAACGGGATGAAAAAATTTCTTTAATCAAGGCCGTTGAGAGTGCCTTTTGTTTAAAGAATGCATGGGCAAGCATTAGTTCCGAGTTGAACAAACCTGGTATGCTAATACATTCTTATACTTATTCTACTACATTCAATTACTACATGTTATTGGCTTTCAGTAAGTAACTGCAAATCGGCTTGGGCGTCCTTAAGAGACAGTTTGCGATACCATCGCGACAAACTTGCAAAAAGCGGCAGTGCGGGAGGCGTGCCGTTAAAGCAACCCACTGCAAACGAGGAT
Source organism: Lordiphosa stackelbergi (assembly GCA_018904235.1). Classification (NCBI taxonomy): domain Eukaryota; kingdom Metazoa; phylum Arthropoda; class Insecta; order Diptera; family Drosophilidae; genus Lordiphosa; species Lordiphosa stackelbergi. The sequence continues at coordinate 12,634 of JAEIFU010001190.1, forward strand.
GTCGACTGGCAGTTCGCCCCGTACATGGGATTCTTGCCCATCATGTCGTCCAAAAGACAGTAAGTTATATAAAGTAATAGTGCTAGCTTAAATTAACGAGTCTTATGTTGCAGGTCGACTTCCTCGATAAACATTCCAAGCAGTAGCTTAGAACCGATTTTTGTTCTTGAAGACATTGTCAGTCCGATTGCGGACAACTGCTCTCCGCTTTTCAACGAGAGCAGTTTCTCTTTTGAGGAATCGTCAACCCAACTTGAGGATTCCGCTGATGTGTCTTCAATCGGATCACAAGCGTACTCGTATCAGAAACCACGCGCAAAGAAGCGCAAGTTAGAAGAGTCATCTGGTTCGGAGCAACTTGTGGGCATCCTCGGCAGCTTCCTCGATAAACCAAAGAAGGAAGTGCGTGGTGCTTTCCAATATTGGGAAGTGTTGCTAAGTGGTATGCCGGAGGATAAGCAGCGAAAGGTGGAAATGGAGGTCACGCAACTGCTGCTCGCTCGAGCCCGTGCAGACGAGGATGTTTAGACATTCCCACAAGCAGCACAAACTCTCACATATACACCTATATATACATAGATAATAATGAATAAAAAGGCTCATGAATTAGCAGTATTTTTATACCCCTTACTCGTAGAGTAAAAAGGGTATACTAAAGTCGTGCAAATGTATGTAACATGTATGTATATAACATATGTCCGTCTGTATGAACACCTAGATCTCAGAGATGGTAAGAGATAGAGGTTTGGCATGTATAGGACAAATGCTTCTTTTATCTGCACGCAGATCAAGTTTGTTTCAAATTTTGGCCACGCCCCCTCCCGCCCCCGCAATTTGGAAAAAAGTTATATCTCCTACAGTTTTAAAGATAGACGATTCGTACCTTCTAGAGATAGTTAGTAATTAGCAAAGTGAATCGATTTGCCGAAAGAATGATAATGATCGGATGAACGGTTCTCCAGTTATAAGCAAAAAAGTGAACCAAGCCCCCCCGCTACCCCCCTCCTGCCATAAAAAAAAATGTTGCATACTTTTCGGATGGTCACACTAAGGAACGCGGGAACACTGTAAAACATGTTTTTTCATGAGTAACGGATATATCGAAGTCGGTTAGAGCCGACCTTAACTTAAGCTCTCGTTTTTAAATGTTACTTTTATTTATTTAACATTTTGTTAATTACAAAATTATTACTGCCAAGGAACAGATCCAGCTTCAGAGTTCACGAAGTCTTTCAAATTATCGCGCACATATTTAGGATAGTCCTGCAAGCGACCAACAAAGTTTTGAGGTCCGGCATTTGAAGTCTCCTCGGGTGTTTCAGGAATGCTTGCATTTCCAACATATTCGCTTGGAGATGTTCGTATTAAATAGTTGTGCAAGTAACAGCACGCTGTGACAATTTTCTGTGCTTTGTCCGGGTGGCACAGCAAAGTACGTTGCACAGCCATCCACTTCTCACTAAGAATACCAAAGGCATTCGCAATACAACGGCAAGCCCGGCTCAGCCTGTAATAAAAAATTTGCTCCTCTGCTGTCAGCCTCCGAGATCCGTACGGCTTCATTAGGCGCTTTTGCAGGGGAAAAGCATCATCCCCAATGATGTAGTACGGAGTACGTACTCCGTTGACCATACTGTCGGCAGGGAACTCTAGGTTGCCAGTTAGCAATGCTTTCCCCAGACTGGAATTGGAGAAGGCATTCATATCTCCCTCGCTGCCGTACGCCCCAACATCAATATATGTGAATCTGTAAGACGCATCACAGACTCCCAAAAGAATGATTGAGTGAAAGCCCTGTAGTTGCAAGAGAATAAATAATATAATATGAGGAAACAATAATAGGAAGTGACTTACCTTGTAGTTATAAAAGGCGCTGCCACTGTTTGGTGGTGCCCTTATAGCTACATGCTTTCCATCTATAGCACCTACACAATTCGGAAAGTTCCATTTCTCCATAAACTCGTCAGCCCACCGCAACATATTGTCCTTGTCAAATGTTGGAAATTCTCCGGACAACTTGGCATAGATGGCATCACACACGTTGTCAATAATTCGACCCATTTGCGAATTACTGATGCGATACGTCAAGCCAACATGCCTTTGTAGGTCTCCGGAAGCTAGATATCTGATAAATTCATTTTTTAGGTTTGTGTTTTTGTTTGCATATGGCAAAGACTCACTCAAGAACGATCGAAAATTTAGCTTTCAGCGGTATTGCGTCTGGTCGAGTGTTCTTTTTCGCCTCCAAGAGCGGTTCCACCAAATCAAAAAGGTAGTTTAGTTGATGATCGCTCATATGGAAGTTCTGATGGAACTCTGATGGGTTCTTCGTTTTTTAACCCCCAATTGGCCAAAAGGGTTTTGGTTAAAAAACAAAAGTGAAACCACAAAAAAGGGAAAAAAATTTGGGGACACCGGCTGGTTTTTTGAACTTCACTTGACAACTAAGTTTATTGCCCTTCGTGGGCGCAAATATAAATCGATGCTCTCTTCCTGCGACTGCACTTATCTGTCAGATCATTGCAGCCCCAGAGAGATAATAACAGAGAGACTTATTTTCTAACAGCTTAGCATACTAAGAGAATTGTGCACATGCAAGTGCGGATTTAGTTTAATTATTATCTAGGTAGATGTGCGAGGGTTGCACCAAACGAAGCCTGAAATGGCTTAACACCGGCCGCGTTGAAGGACCTCTGGCATTCAAACAATTGGTAGAGGTGCAAGCTTATGTATAGCCCGCTTAAAGATACCGGATTTGGTCTTCACTTCTGCCACCCGGATCTTTCCATCAGCACCAGGGTGCACTTCAACGACGATGCCGAGCATCCAATGTTGCGGAGGCGCGTTGTCCTCGTGGAGAAGAACGACGGCCCCTTTCTCGAGGTTGGGAGCGTCAATCCTTCCAAAATTTCGTTTTGATTGCGGAGACTAGCCGCCATCTCTGCAAGTACGACACCTTGTCGTCTGGTTCTGGATGCATGGACGAGGGTGGCAGCGAAGCCAGCGTTCGCCTCCCAGGAAGTGCGCTGGCGTGATGGCCTCTCCATCGTTCGGATTGGTTGTGTCGACGCTGATCGGCCGTGAATTCAACACCGCCTCCACTTCGACGATTATGGTTTGCAGCTCGTCCTCGCTGGGTAAAATGCTGCCCAGTGCCCTCAGCAGCAAATGCTTCGCGGACTTCACTGCGGCCTCCCAGAGGCCGCCGAAATGGAGCTCTGGGTGGAATGAAAACGAATTCGGTTCCACGAGTCGCCAGATGAGCCACGATGCCAGCCAGGTGAGCATCGAATTGGGCCTTGAAAGTGGCCAGCTCTCTCGCCGCACCCACAAAATTGGTGGCGTTGTCGCAGTACAGCTTGCTCACAGGGCCACGCCGATTGATGAACCTGGACAAACATAAAATAAAAAGATTTAGAAGTCAGGTCTTTTACTAGTTCTAAATGGACAGCTTTAGATAAGAAACACACGAAGACAGCAAGATAGACCTTCACTGGGGGCTTGCCTCTAATTTTCAGCGACATCTGAATTGGACCACAAAAAAGTCCACTCCGCTTACCTCGAACGGGTACTCGCCATGCAGGCGGTCTGCGGGTAAATTTCCCATTATCTGCTGTAAGAGCCGTGGTTTATAATGGAAGCAATGTACACAATGCCGAACTATAGCGCTGCATTCTCTTTTGCATTGATTAACCAAATTCTTTGCCGCAATATACCAACCAAAGCCCGCGGTCCTGCGTGACAGTTTGTACGATGCAAGTGTTGTAAATAGAGCTGTACAAATCGATTATTTTTCGGCATGAGAAGTGGGAATTTAGCATTATGCGCTAGAGGGGATTGGAGTAAACGACCCTCCGACTCTCAACACAGTAAAAGTGACTCCTCCCTCGGATTCTGTGCAAATGAATGGAGTAAGCTTCTGATAAGATGTTTGCAGTGGTAGTGATTTGCTCAATCGTTGTATTTCCTCTGCAAATGCGACACATTGAATGCTTTGAACTACTGTCAAAAACGCTCTATCGAGTTCTTGAGCTGATAGGACAAGTGATTGGCCTTGGCTCCGCTCTTTACTATTAATGAACCGACGCATGTACGCTACCACTCGAATGATCTTGAGAAACGACGATGATTTATTGACAAGGTCACAAATTCTGTTTTGTTCAATGCCGCGACAGAATTACGTTCCTCCAATATATGCACTTCATGTGCTAGGTTGAAATGAGGATTTTCTGGCCACTGCTCACTATTTAGTTTCAAGAACTCTGGGCCACTTAACCAGAAGGATTCATTGAGCTCACTGATTGTACATCCGCGGGAAACCAAATCTGCGGGATTTTCCTTTGTGGGCACGTGACGCCACGTTGTGTTGGGAGTTAGTTCCTGTACATCGGCAATTCGATTCGAAACGAAAGTGCTATACTTTGACGGATGTTGTCTAAGCCAGTGCAATACCACTTCAGAATCCGACCACAACACAACTTGTTCTACAGGACAACCAATCTCCTGTTTAACCTTGTCCCAAAGATTTGCCAACATGTGTGCGGCGCAAAGCTCCAATCTTGGAACAGTCTTGGTCTTTAAGGGAGTTTTGTAGCTTGCTTTTGTTGTGATAAGGTTACAGAAACACCGTTTGGTTGTACTACTCACGTAAATGCAGCATCCATATGCTCTGGTGGATGCGTCTGCAAACCCATGAATTTGACACGTTATTTGTTTTGTGGTACCAATGTACCGAGGAATTGTGATCAACTCGAGTGTTGAAAAACACGCTACGACTTCCTCCCACTGAGATCGAAGGTGTTGAGGTATTACCTCGTCCCAATTGAGATTTTGTCGCCAAATATCTTGTATCAAAATCTTAGCCTTCGTAATAATGGGACTCAGTAAGCCGAGGGGATCATAAAGTCTTGCTGTAAACGATAAGATTGAACGCTTCGTCGGTTCAGCAGACCGAGCAATATCGACTAAAGCTGACAAGGAGTACTTAAAGTGATCAGTACTTGGGTTCCATATAAGCCCGAGAGTTTTTGTGTCTTCTTCCTCTCCAAGCGGAACCGCATCCTCCCCGCCCTTAAAATTGTTAAGTCGACAATTTGATGCCCATTTTGCTAACACTAGCCCGGCAGATTCTAGTATTTGCATCAACTCACTCCGCACCAAGTTCACTTCTTCTGGCGTATCAGCACCTGACAATAAGTCATCAACATAAAACTCCTTTGCAAGTGCTCTAGAACCCATAGGATGTGATGAAGCATACAATTCACTCAAATATTTTAGACATCTAATTGCTAAAAATGGTGCTGAAGCAGTTCCGTATGTAACGGTATTTAGACAATAAGTTTGGAGAATATCCGAAGGGTTTTCTCTCCACAAAATCAACTGATACTTGCGCTGAGCTTCGTCAATTTCTATCTGACGGTACATTTTTGTGATGTCAGCTGTAAGCGCGAATTTGTTGCAACGAAATCGGAGTAGTATTGAGTACAAAGTCGGTTGTATTGTAGGACCCACCAGCAATATATCATTTAATGACAACTGTGTCGACGTTTTGCACGATGCGTCGAACACTACACGCAACTGTGTTGATGTGCTCTGTGGTCTTAACACGCATTGATGAGGTACGTAATAATGCGGTTCTCTCGGGATATTGCAATCGATAGGGGACATGTGGCCCAACGAAATGTATTCTTTCATGAAAGCTATATACATTTCGCGAACACTAGGTTGTTTTGCAAGCCTGCGCTCCAAAGACAAATACCTTCTCTTTGCTGTGTCAAAAGATGATCCAAGGCATTGAGGGCTTGACTTAAAAGGCAGAACAACACTAAATCGACCCGAGGTTAGTCGTACAACATTGTTGACGAACGACTTCTCACAGAGCAGCTGTTCTGGGGTTAGCATTTTGGCTTCAGATGCACTTGGAACGTGTTCCAACTCCCAGAATTTCCGAACTAATGTATCGAGAGGACAATTTTCTTGACTAATCGCAACAAATGAATTTGAATGAGGAGCTCTACTTTCAGAAGTTTTGTAACGTCCCGACACCACCCATCCGAATACCGAATTTTGCAGAGTTAACGCTCCATCGCAACTTTTTACTTGCCCAACTTTCAAGAGATCAAAAAAGAGCTCTGCTCCAATAAGCAGATCGACCCTTTGGGGCTTGAAGAAAGCTGGATCGGCTAGAGCCATGTCATTTGGGATGCTAAACTCTTTAGTGGAAATAGTTTTCTCTGGTTGATAGGAAGATATTGATTTTAGAATGCTCAACTCAGCATCAGATTTGAACTTGTTGTCGCGAGATGCAATTGTAGTCTGGACTGTATGCTGCGTCGATGAACTGACCTTTCCTATCCCAAGCAAACTAACTTCCTTTCGAACCCTTTCCAGTTTTAAAGTATTGGCTAAATCATTAGTAATGAAATTCATTTGTGAGCCCGAATCCAATAGTGCTCTTGCTAAATGATAATTTCCCGATTGATCCATAATCTTAATCAAAGCAGTGGCTAAGATTACCTGATCGGACTCGACTGATTGAGCAGCATGATTCACAAAGGACACCGTTGCCGCCGGTGTATGTTGAGTTTCAGTTGTTGATGGCTGTTGTGCTACGCTTGTTTGCTGTACACCAACTGCATATTTGTGAAGTAGTGTGTGGTGCGGTTTTGAGCATACCCTGCAATGTGACGATCTACAAGTCGAGACTGCATGACCCTTTTTTAGGCAATTCAGGCATAGAGGAAAACTTTTAACAAATTTGAATCGATTTACAAATGGTAAAGCAGCGAAAGATGTACATGTGTGAATAGAATGATCGTTTGAATTGCAAAACACACACTTCGAAGTTTGAGATGGATTCTGCTGAGTGACGGATAAGGAAGTTTTAGATCCCTTTTTTAGTTGATTTTCTCGATCTGATTTACGCGGTTTATCTCTTCCTGAAGCTTCACTGGCTGATAGATATTGATATCGTTTGTTCAACAAACTTTCACAATCAGCCCAGAGAGGAATTTTGTTGTAGTCCAATGACTCTTCCCATCTGGATCGTGTACCAGAATCAACCTTTGACATGACAACATGAATAAGCATCGCGTGAGCTATGTTCTTATCATCTCCAATAGATAATAAGGATTCGTAAATAGCAGTCACGGTATCTAGCATAGAACGAAGAGACAATGCGGACGGATGCGACATGGAAGGGATATCGAACAATTTCGCAATACTATTAAAATATATCAGACAACTATTATCGTACACCCTTTTAAGAGCAGATAATGCCTTTGGATAATTAGTTTCTGAAACTTGGAATGCTTTGACCGTACCTAGCGCTTCTTTGTCCAGGCAGGATAACAAATGGTTGAATTTTTCTATATTCGAGAGTGTATCATCATTGTCTACAAGGCTTTCAAACAATCCAATAAAACTTTTGTACTCTGCATAATCTCCACTGAATTTTGGCAACTTCATATGAGGCAGTCGCTTTGCTTGCGAACCCGATGCAGATGTATTCAAAATTGAAGTATTTCCATGTGCATGCGAACGACCACCAGCTGATATCAAAGTAGATTTTGCCTTGACGCATAAATTTTCTAAGTCGGCACGAGACGCCAAAGAGGTACTTATTTTGTCTAGCTCATCTTGAATTTTGAACACTTTCCCAATGTACTCATTTAAAATTTCTAAACGGCATTCTAATTCAACCGCAGTAGCCGACTTTTTATTTTGTTTCACTGACTCATTAATCCGTTCGATGTCTTGGACTATGCTTTGTCGTCGTTCAAGTAAATCAAATCCTTCATTCTCCGAAAGAGATTTGTTAAGGTTAGCCCTTCTTCCACCCATTGTTGAGCACTTTACAGCCTTTCGACTAACTTGAAGGTTTTCACGCAAAGAGCACTGTAAAATTCCACTTAAATAAAGTTCAGCCTACTGTAAGCAAAGCAAATTGTATAAATATGTTTAAACTGGGCAATAGACAACGACGCCAGTGATCAGCTGCTAACAAATAAAGGCAACTATTTCCAATAAAACAAATGTTTAATGCGCAATGATAAAGACGCAGCAGCTGCACCTGAAGTCTGAAATATTTATGTTTCTTTTTCAACCCACTCGGCCGTATGCAAGCGAGCAAACAGTTAAGTTGACAACAAAAGGTAGAAGCGACTGTTTTTTAGCCGCCTGTTCCAACGCTAGAACAATTCACACAAACAAACCAACAGTTCTCAGAGAGCCGCAACGACAGCGACGGCAGCGATCAAAGAAGAGCCGATCGTTTCGTTTTCACCTATTCCAGCTTCAGCGCACTGAGACGACGACGACGCAACAGCCGTAGATGCGGCGACTGCGTGTTAGAATATTTGTATGTGTGTGTGTATAAGTGCGCCAGCAACTGTTTCGCAGCCCACTTGTTTCAACGCAAGAGCGACTGAGAGCGATTTGTATGTATGTTTGTGCTTAGAGTTGGGCGCGCATTTGGTATGTAATAGAGGTTGTAAATATGTATGTTGTATATGACTTCTTTGCCGCGCAAATGATCCAAATAAGCGGGATGTATGTATGAGCGGCTGAGCAGAGTCAATGTTTCAAATTGCGGGATTTATGTAGGCAGCGACTTAGCAAAGCCAATATAACAACTTGCGGGATTTATGTATGTAGCGGCCAAGCAAAGCCAAGCGAATATTTATTTGCATATGTGTATATATGTTTGTGGCGGCTAAGCAAAGCCCAACAAATTTTGATAGAGAAATGTATGTAAATGCGAATTAAAATTTACGAAAGAATTGACCATGCCAATCTTACTCAGTAGTCCAATTAACTGACTGGGTCGTAAATTAAATTTCGATACTTGTTACCTGGCGATGAGTTCTACTCTGATGATGATGTTGACTCCAATTGCAGCGATTCATCTGATAGGTCATCCAGGTTAGAAAAAGGCGAAGCGAGGGTAACTGTCCCAATCCAATTGACTGGCCAAACGAGATCCACTCACAGAAATTGGTTGAGAAGATGGGCGAAGCAGGCAACTCTGGTCCAAGCACCTCCACAGAGTTCCACAAAGATCCAAGTCGTCCACCCGGGGGCGCCAAAATGTTTGACCACCAATTGGCCAAAGAGGATTAGGTACACCAGCAAAGGGTGCAGCAGCAACAAGGGCAAAATAATTGTGGACACACGGCTTGGTTCTTTGAACTTCACTTGACAACTAAGTTTATTGCCCTTCATGGGCGCAAATATAAATCGATGCTCTCTGCTGCGACTGCACTTATCTGGCGTCAGATCATTGCAGCGGCAGAGAGAGATAATAACAGAGAGACTTATTTTCTAACAGCTTAGCATACTAAGAGAATTGTGCACATGCAAGTGCGGATTTGAAGTTTAATTATTATCTAGGTAGATGTGGCGAGGGTTGCACCAAACGAAGCCTGAAATGGCTTAACATTCGTCATATCGGCAAACTGAAGATAAACAAGGCAAAGAGTTATACATTGGCATTTATTAAATTTATCTTAATACTCACGACCTTCACATATCTTTCCTTAATGGCTCTTTCCTTCAAATACGGGTTCACCCAACAATTGGGTCGCTTTCGCTTTACCCGTGCATTTGCTTTTTCCTCCTCCTCTAATATAAGGTAGGCAGCTACAGCAATGGCAACTTTTTCGGCATCGTCCATGTTTTAAATGTTGATTTTCAAATGAATTAAACTTAAATTTGATAAACACTTTTTGTAAACAAACGCAAAACAGCTGACGAAGCATTGTGACCCTACAATTTGGTCTTTTTATGGTATTTTTTAGGGGATTTTGGGGCATTTTGGTTTCACTATAAATTGCAATCCACACAACATAAACAAGTAAGACCGTTGCAGTCGAGTAGCCCGACTTCAATATACCCTGTACAATTGACAACGAGAGCGTAAGTTAAAGTCGGCTCTAACCGACTTCGATAAAGCCGTTACTCATGAAAAAACATGTTTAACAGTGCTCCTGCTTTCCTCAGGGTGACCATCCGAAAAGTATGCAACATTTTTTTAGGGTGGGTGGGGTGGTAGCGGTGGGGGGGGGCTTGGTTCGCAATTTTGCTCATAACTTCTGAACCGTTCATCCGATTTTTATAATTTCTTCGGCAAATCGATTCATTTTGCTCATTACTATCTCTAGAAGGTAGGAATTGTCTATCTTTAAAACTGTGGGAGATATAACGTTTTTTCCAAATTACGGGGACGGGAGGGGGCATGGCCAAAATTTGAAACACACTTGATCAGCTTACAGATAAAAGAAGCATTTGTCCCATATATGTCAAACCTCTATCTTTTACCATCTCTGAGATCGACGCGTTCATACAGACAGACGGACAGACGGACGGACGGACAGACGGACATGCCTAAATCGACTCGGCTGTTGATGCTGATCAAGAATATATATACTTTATAGGGTCGGAAATGTTTCCTTCTTCCTGTTACATACATTTGCACAACTTCATGATCCCCTTTTACCCATTTTTAATGGGTACAGGGTATAAAAAGTGGCAATTTCGTGACATAAATTTTTATTTGTTCTGGAAATAGGCCTTAAAGAAAGACACCAAGAGTGGACATAGACTGATGTAAATGGCAACTAGCATTAAATCTAGTTTAATAACTAGAGTTGCTGTCAATGTGTTTAAAATTTTGTAAGGTCTAAACAAGAGTATACTCAGAAAAAAATTCGTTCTAAATCTACCAAAATCAAGCCCATTCGTTGACAAAAGTAGAGTAATCCCGCTTTTTCTTGAACCGTGAACAGTGGTGTCGTTTCATGAACGCAATATGTAAGCCCGGTGTTCGATTTTCATCAACGTTTCGGTGTCAAATTAATAACATTTTGTGCTCAGATTGGAAACATTTGGTGTCGTTTTGCGAACTTTTGGTCTTCTCTTAGAAACATTTTGGTAACGTTTTAAGACCACTTTGGGCTAATTTTGGAAACATTTTGGGAATATTTTTGGAACATCTGGGTCTTATTTTGGGAACATCGCGGTCTCATTCCTGTAATACATTGGGCTCATTTTTGGAACATATTTGGTTCATTTTTTGGAACATTTTGGTTATAATTTTGGAACATTTCGGGCTCATTTCAGGAACAAATCGGTCTCATTTTGGAAACATCATGGGCTCATTTTTGTACATTTATGGATTCATCATTTTTTACACATTTTTCAAATAAAACAAATTTTGTCATGTTTTGATTTTATTGAATTGTTTTAAATTACACATAAAAATAAAACAGATACTTAAATATACTTAAATCTAAAATACATTTTTCCAGGGTGATGGAAATTAGACCGCGTGAATTAAGACCGCCGTCGGCGGTCTAATTTCATTTTAAGATGGCGGTCTAAATTCATTTTGCAGAATGAAATTAGACCGCCATACAAAATGCACCGCGGTCTTAATTCACGCGGTCTAATTTCACAGAGCCATTTTTCCATTGTTCATAGGATATATATGAAAAGGATAACTTATAAAATAATCGATTTTTTTTAATTCTAGAGTCTTATTCGGTAATCCAACTACATAGGCTTGCAAATGTTTATCAAATCCTCTTACTTCAACTGAAAAACCTAAAATGTACACATTTTCATCTTCAATAATAAAGTAATTAATTCTATGTAATTTAATACATTTATCATTAGATGCTAAATAATAGTCAGTTTTATATTTAGTTCCCTTATAATAAATTTCTTCAGTACATTTACATTTTTCAAAATCAATGTTATCAAATTCATGCATTTGGTTTAAATATAATTGTTTGTTCACATCAACCATTTTTGAAACATCAAAATGTAGAATTGGCTTAAATCCATTTTCATGATTAATTAAAAAGTTAGAAAATGTCATTCCTGCCTTTAGCGTAGTATACACTTCCACCAAAGACTTGCCAAAACAAAAAACTCCATATAAAAAAAACTCACAAAAATGTATGTGCCAAAGCCCTTTGGCAATCTCTTTGGTGGCAGTCCACACTTTCAACAAAAAGGCCTCAACTAAATACCGATAAAATACTAGATCCGTATTTTCGTTATTGTTATCGATAGCTCCCTGAATAATTAATGGCCTTGTTCAGCAGAACAAATTGCTCCCTGATCATGTATACATTTTTAATGCTCTTCCTGCTGAACTCGAGTGATACGGTATCATGATAGCCAATTTGACGTATCATGATAGTGGAGCAAGTATCGAAGAAATAGTACGCTACTTTGAAGTGATTCTGCTCCCACCAGCTGTAGTTGTATATCGATAGGCTTGTTATCGATACCCATATGGTAATTTTTTCTCACTTTGTTGTGCACATATTTTTAAAATGAGTTTACCGTCAAACGAGTTTTTTGGTTTGGAGTTTTTTGAGGATATTATTGCGCCCTCGTTAAACAAGGCCTTGATTGACTTAGTTGAGGGGAATAGTTTGCACAGACGTCAATTCAAAAAGCGTAAAGGACATCGCGTACGCTCACAGCATTTTTATGAGATTACAGTCACCCACTACCGAATGGACCAATTCAAGGAGCACTTCAGGATGTCTCGGACTACGTTTGGGGTACTTAATCCACTGTACACAAAAAAATTATTCATTTATTTATAATTTCAGTCCCTTCTCCAAGTAGTTGCAACACGCGCTGCATCCACTGAGGAGCCAATTGCCAATGTGGTTCTAGAGAAAAAACTCTTGTTCAAAATTTGGCTTTTGGCCAAACAAGAGTCGTTTCTGGCTGTAGGTGACCGATTCAACATTGCCAAAAGTTCTGGACACCAAATTTTTGGGTACATCGTGCATATACTCGCTGGATAAGCATCAACCTATATAAAATGGCCCGGTTGTGCACAACAAGCAACTACTGCTAGCATTTTTGAGGAGAAATCTCGAGGCATTCCAGGTGTAATAGGTGCTATCGATGGCTGTCATATCCCAATAAAGCAGCCGGTGGGAAATGCACACGATTTCTATAATAGAAAGCAAATCCATTCTATCATCCTTCAGGGTGTTTGTGACAGCACCTGTAAGTTTATTGATGTTTTTGTAGGTCAACCAGGAAGAATGCATGATGCTCGAGTCTATACTCAAAAAAAAGTTGTCATCACATCGACACAATTTAGACATCAATTTGAAACTATTGAGTATCGAATTCTCTCTAATACTCCGAGTATCAAATTGACATCTTCGAAAGTATTAACATATTTCGAGGATTTCAAATTGATACTAACGTGTATCAGGTTGACACTTTATTGTATTAATTTTTAAGTATCAATTTGACACTAGGTCTTATTAATTTAATAATACAACTATCAAACTTTTTGTTTCATTTTGATACTAGCTTTTATTAATTTAATATTTTTTCTTATCTTTGTACTATAAATTCAGATCATTATAATCTGCCATTAAAATAAAAACAAAACATTTTATAAAAAATTTTTTTATTTCAAACTCTATCAAAATGTAATTTATTTACACTATTAAATTGAATTCGTCAAGTGTGGACACCCCTCTAAGTGGAAACATTTGTCCCTCCTCGTGTCCATGCGAATGTTGCTTAACCAGAAGTCACCATATTGGTATGCCTCTTGCTCGTGTTAGAGGGAGACATAGTCACATTTTCGCGCTCTCTTCTGGGGGAACCCTGCCGTACTTGTAGCAGTTTACGCCTTCAGAGAACTTGATTAAAAACGCGAAAAACGCCTGTTCTGCAGCTTTCTTGGTTTCGCACCTCTGTCATTGTACGTTGTCGTGCAAAGTGCTAAAAAGGTCACAGCAGCATTCTGGCTTGTTGTGTGTCCTGTCTAAGGAGTTACATTTGTTATTTACATATATTTTCAAAAAACGACATGAATACTCAGCTGCTTATACTTACCTTGCAAATATGCGCCATTTAAAATCCATTTATTTATCTTCATAACGTCGTCTGGGAAAGGGTCCTCCATAGCCTTTACTTTTAACTAAGTACACATTTGTTTACACTAAAAGTAAAATCACTAAATGTGACATGTCAAGCATCGCCAGCTGCGACGTTCGGCATACTTCGTTTTACAATTCATACATTCTTCGAATTTTCGAAATAAAAAAAAAATTGTTTAGTTTCAAATTAATACTTCTGCGCATCAAATAAATATTCGAAGTTTCAATCTAATACTTTCTAGGTTTGCATTGATACAAAAAAAATGGTACTAGTTTCAGTTTCGATTTGAGACAACGTGTATCAGAGTGATATTGATACAAATTTTTTTGGGTGTATAAATCTAGTATTCTCTATTCAAAAATTGCAAATGAAGTTCATCCGCTCTTATCCTACAAGATGCATTTGATAGGTGATTCAGCTTATCCGCTTAGTTTACATCTGCTTACACCGTTTCGAGATAATGATCATCTCACTGAAGCACAAATTTGTTATAATATCAGATTTTCTTCAATAAGATCTGGATTATTAAAAGGAAAATTTCGAAGACTTAAATATCTTGATGTAAAGTCGCCCTGCTTTGCCAATTACATCGTAATGGCCAGTTGCATGCTTCATAATTTCATCTTAATCAAGGGTGAAGTTGAGGAATGGGACGACAGATATGAAGAACCAGGAACTGAAGCAGAAGGATCGCGCCGAGATGAAGAGCCTCAACAGACAGCCTCACTAGAGGGGAAACGAAAGCGGGATTTCATAAAAGATTTGTTGTTTTAACCTACATATGTACATAGAAAAATTAATCAAGCAATATTAAAGGAAATGTCATGTTTCACTTTAAACTACCATTGCAAGGAAACTGCAAAGCTTGTTTGATTGACTCACCTAGTTCTATAATATTCTTTCTAAAATTTATTTTATCACACAAACCTTTTTTTAAAAAAAATAAATAAAAAAATTATTTTTTTGTTTTTCTACTTATATTTTTATGTATTTCTATTATTTTGTGGCACATTTGGTGAAGGAACATGTTAAGAGATTCATTTTTCATTAAAATAATTTAAATAAAATTAATTATAAGGGTTTTAGTGACCTGCTTTGTTTTTGTTAAATTTTTTTGGGTTTTACAGCGCGGGCTCAAGGTCAATGGTTGATAACAATTTAATGCGATCAACACAATTCAACAGAGATAGCTCACAACATTACATCGGAATAGCATTTGGTATGTCTGGACAATATTGTTTCGGAAATTCGTCCCCGAATCCTCATCAGCAGACTTCTATGCTTATTCACACTCCAACCATGGTATTCTTTTCTATTTAAATGACGAGTACGCCAAATAAAAACTTGAGAATTTCACATTTGTAAATTCAAGCCCCGACTATTTCTGTTAAGAATTGGTCAGCCTGAAAGTATACCATGTTATATGAAGGAGTGTCCAATGTTATGTTGTTTAGCTAAAACTGCGTTTTATATCTTTGGCTGCTGCCAGACTCTGAACTTCGTTCAGTGATAGTTCTGGCGCCAATGACGAGAAGTACACAAGGTATTTCGGTTTGTTTGTTTTTAATAGGGAAACCGTTTAGGTTTTTATTACAAACATTAATGGCGTGCCGTCCATTATTTATACATATAAGGGTTTTAGTGACCTGCATTGATTTTAGTCAAAGTTTTTTTGCTAAACAACATAACATTGGACACTCCTTCATAAAAACATGGTATACTTTCAGGCTGACCAATTCTTAACAGAAATAGTCGGGGCTTGAATTTACAAATGTGAAATTCTCAAGTCTTTATTTGGCGTACTCGTCATTTAAATAGAAAAGAATACCATGGTTGGAGTGTGAATAAGCATAGAAGTCTGCTGATGAGGATTCGGGGACGAATTTCCGAAACAATATTGTCCAGACATACCAAATGCTATTCCGATGTAATGTTGTGAGCTATCTCTGTTGAATTGTGTTGATCGCATTAAATTGTTATCAACCATTGACCTTGAGCCCGCGCTGTAAAAAGCACAAAAACTTTGACTTAAATATAACTATTTAAAGTCTTATTGGGGTGCTTTGGAAAGATACTCCTTTAGGAGTTGGGTTGCGCTCCGCTTGCAACTTGTTGGACTCCTGCAGAACCTCCCGTAGCTTGCTTAGCTCTTCAGTGCGGGCCTTCTCCACTTCAATAGCCTTTTTGTTGGCGTAGTAGCGTTCCTTTTCTGAAGCAGCCTTCCGTTTACGTTTGGTACGAATGGAACTGCCCAATTGCGCTTCCACCGGAATGCTGCTGGATTCAACTGCGATAGCGTCATCCTCTTCTACCATCGAGCTGCTGTTACGTCCGTCATTTAACGTCATTTGTCCCATGACAATAGCTGCTCAATATTCTCCTCCTCTGTCACAAAAGAGCTTAGCGTACGACAACCAGCTACTGCCAGGTCATTACCTAGAATGGATTCCATTTCATCGAAAAACTCCCACTTGGTGGTTCCGTGGCCAGTGCTTTTATTTCGCAGTTTTATGCCGTCGTAGGTTTTTTTCAGGTTTCGGAATTTACGGTAAAGTTTATCCGGAGTTTGCCCAAAAACACCGTGGTTTTCCATTTTGGCCACGATTTGCATCCAAATCGACTTCTTTTTTTTTTTTTTGGTCGCGGAAATCGTCTTTTTTCTCCTGATACAAGGCTTAGAGGAGTTTGGTGTCCTTGCAACTCCACCTTTTCTCTTCGGCTGTATGCGAATAAAATTAATTGATATTTTGAAAAATATTTTCAGTTTACTTACATACATTCTCCATGGCGACGAAAACAGCTGTCAAAGTAAATAAAGTGCTAACGCCTTTGCACAAAAAGTACTAACGCTTAAGGCGTGCGGCGAGCCGATTTTTTGTTTTGAGCGACTTTGGGGAGAAATGTAGCAGTGCATTCAGCAGATGCTTTTCGATGCATAATTTTTTTCTGATACCTGCTCAGTGATCAATTGTTCTACTGAACAAGCCCAATTTTAATTACAGGTATCGGACATGGTCGATACACAAATATGTTAAGTCGGGTGAAATTTGAAAACATTTTCTCATCAATGATTGAGCGCAATTTTTAAAGCAAGCTACAAAACATCGTGAGACTTCAACCAAATTTAAACTGGGTATAATTATATTTTTTCATCCACCTTTTTTTTTTTTTTTTTTTTTCAAAAGATAAGTTATTTTGAAATTTTTAAATTTTTTTATTTATATTTTTTTAATTTTTAAAATAAAATTCAAATTTTTATTCATAAAATTAAAATTTTTTTATAAATAATATTAATCATAACTTTTAAACAAGCACTCCATTTTACAAGTGACTTTCACTGAAACACGGTGTAATATAAAATAAATTTAAAATTATAATAAAATAATAATTTTATTTTAAATAAAAATAATTTTTTTCAAAAATTTTTATAAAATTAAAAAATAAATTAAAATAATTTTTCTATTGATGGCCTTTTAATAGCTGATCCAAAAATTATTCTGTGCCTCCTTTTCCTTAATTTAATTTTTTATAAGTTTTTTTTCCCTAACTTTTGCGTCCCTGATTTAATCATTACTAAATGGGGCCGTGAAGAACGCATGTTAAACATTTGTATTTACTGATTGTGAAACTTATAATTTAAAATCAAACCAAATACAACGCTCTAGGCAATGGGACCATATTACACGCATACATCTTACAATCTGGTCACACTGTCACAAAACAAAAGAATTGTCACTTTTGGTATTTTTGTTTTGGCAGTTCTTTGGTGGAAGTGTATACTACGCTTTAATGGCAATAGAGCGGGAAGGGTTAACTCTAGATGTTAAATTATTAAAGTACATTTTTGCGAATCTAGGTTTTCCCTCAAAACGCATACTCCACAAAAATTTAAGAGGACCACATTTTCTAATGGCAGCAGCATAGTGCACCATAAAGTGGTGCTTTGGTTTAAAGACCCATACAGCTTACAATACATTAAGTGATGTTGCGAAATTAAATGCTCTAAATGATCTAATTCTTCAATTTTAAAGGAAGGTTTCGAAATAGCTTGAATACTTTGCAACAACGTTGTTAAGATTAACCAATGCTCATTATTTTCAGGAATTAAATCTACAATTATGAGAGATAAAAAATGGACAAAACAAAATATTTCACTAGCTGTCATATTTAAATTAAAATGAAGCCTACTGTTGTCTAAATCACCAGAGTTGTTTCCTATTTCTATTTCTCCAAATTGGAAAAGTGATTTTCTGCTGTTTATATCGTGGAGTGAAACAATTTTTTTTTTTATTAAGGCTAGTAGTATGTTACATACATCATAAATTCGAAAATACCGTGCATAACATCGAATGCAAAGTTTTCAGTCACCTTGAAACTAGGCAGATTTTCAAACACGCAAGTACTTTTAATTCCGGTTTCTTTAAAGTTGTTGACTCTTAGATCTTCTCTATAATTATTTTCATTTCTTATAAATTCATTTTCATTTCGAATAAATTCCTTTGTATCAGACTTCATTTCTACATCTGTACGAAGCCTAGAATGCTATTTAGTGCTAAATTATCCCCTAGAACTAATCCCAAAACAAAATGCACTTTGAAAATTTCTCCATCTGTCACAATATCGATGCCGTCTTCCAGTTCTATCAGCTGTTGCACCAAGTGAAAAAATTACTTTTTAAAAGCTGCAGAAAAGATGTACTCCAGCTTTGACAATAGATATTGTGGGAAAGCTAAAGTAACATCCACAGATGGGAGTTTTGTGACTTCCAAGAGGATTGTTTATTTGAAAATCATCCAAATAAAGAATGTACGGAATTATCAAATTAAACTTAAGCATTTTAACTTTGTTTTTGAATAATTCACCACTTGCGAAATTGTACAAAATACTATTATTCAAACATCTTTTTGTGTTGTTCAAAGTAACTTTTAAAAGATTGGGGCTTTGAAACACTGACTTGAATATAAATTTAATCGGCATTATATTAATAACAGATGCTTTTGGACCTAAAATGGGATTGCCCTGGACAACTTTTCAGAAATGGTCTCGCTAATTGAAAAAGATTTTGGTTCTTCATATAAATTTAACTGAAGTACAATTTTGAGAGTCTATGTTCAGTTTGGTTTTTTTTGAAAGGTTCTTTGCAAAAATTTAATACTAAAATACATTTTACTAAAATACATTTTAAGTCTTCTTGAATTTCATTTTGATTTAGACAACCTTCAATTGCAGCTGAAATCGATAATAGTAGTGAAGAAGTGCGATTTTGTATTTCCAAAACATGATTTCGGGGCTTAGAACTTTTTTGATGAAAGCTTAAAGATAAACTTAAATCTTGTTTCTTCAAATTATTTATGACACTTAAGATATTGTCGTTTTTTGTCTTTGTTGGAACTTCACTTAAAAGAGAGTCTTGAGGCACTTGTTGCAAACTATTCTCTATATTAGAAACTAATATTGAGTATAAACATTCTGATTTTTCATTTGATTCAGTTACGCTTTTTTCAGCTTTATGTGTTTTTTCCAAATGCATTCGAAATATTCTGAAATTAGTGAAAGTCTGGTTACATCTTTGCTGCTTACATTCAATTTTTAAAAGATTTGTTGTGAGCAAGTGTTCTCTTTTTAGATGCGCTATTAGCAGACATGGTTTCAGAAATTTTGTGTGGCATTTAAAACAAACATACATACTTTTGCGGTTAATTATTATTTAACTCATTAATTAGTAATGTCACATTGGATTTTAAATCAAATGAGGTATGAATGTCAAAAAAGAATTTTTGGATAAAAAGTCAGACATTATTGCATGCCTCAGGGTATTTCAATGTTAATACCTGGAAAATCTTGAAACATATATCGAAGCTTTCCAGAAACGACTTCACTTTTATAAGATTGTGGTTAAAGTATATATAGTAACCCTTTATGTCGATCTCTGAGCATCCTTCAACGATCAAAAATGGCTGCACAGTTAGCCCAACAGAATAGTACCTGTTTATGACTGCTTCAATCTGTCGCTTGTAATCATCTGTGCATCTATAATTGTCACCTTTTTATTTCGCTTTCCGGAGTCCGATGTGAAGCGGGGCGATGATGGCAATATTGCAGTCAAGAGTATTGTGTAGATGTAGTCCTTTGCATCTGTTAAAGATATATAATTATTTAAGATAATTAGTAATAAATTAAATCTTTACATAGATGAAAATAAACATTCGAGTGGATCGGTTTGAATTTCTGTCTTTTACAACAAAAGGGTTCGAGAGTTCGACCTTGCTATTTGGAATTCATCAAATGACCGCTCTAACGTACATATACATATCAATATTGATGGAAGCTGAAGAGAAGCTGCTTGCAAAATGCATTATGAATATTATTTTCAAAATATTTTGTTATTTTGCCTTTGAAATTTTCCCACTTTGACATCAATAAATGGCCCTTTGCGGGGTACAATAAGTTGAAGTCAATATTAATCTGAAAAGTTTAAGGTTAAATAAAAACGAGAAGGCCAAGCTAACTTCGTCTTTGCCGAAGTTTTTATACCCTTACAAATGTTTTAATACATCAGAGTTTAAGAACGCAAGCATTAAATCAAACAATTTTTCTAAATAAAACCCACTTTTCGACCGATAGTTCCTATGACAGCTATAAGATATAGTCATCCGATTTTGACCAAAACTTTCAAATCTGTGAGACACGTTAACATTAAAAACAAAAAATTTTTTCTCATTAAAACTCTTTCTGACCGATAGTTCCTATGGCAGCTATAAGACATAGTCATCCGATCCGGTCAGTTCCGACATATTAGCAGTGTGCAGTAAAAAGAAGACTCTGTGCAAAGTTTCAGCTCGATAGCTTTAAAACTGAGAGACTAGTTTGCGTAGAAAGAGAGACAGACAGACGGACAGACAGACGGACGGACAAAGTTCAATCGACTCAGCTCGTCACCCTGATCAAGAATATATATAGTTTATAGGGTCGGAAATGAATATTTCTATGCGTTGCAAACTTCTGGGCAAAATTATAATATCCTTTTCAAGGGTATAATGATACATAATAGTGTATACGAAATTATTACCAATTCTGGAGCTTTGGAGTGCGACAGCTTGGACCAAGACAAAAGAAAATCCCAGCTCTCCAATTGTTGGAGATCGTTTTGGCGCATGTGGAATATCTTTTTCTATTTTTCCCGTACGTCATTCCAGTCAGCACTATCTCTATTTAATGATGTTTTATACGCAGCCGCAATCGATTCATCAACCTCTACAAGATGATCACTCAGCTCGGCAGTTGGAAGTTTGCTGCAATTTGGACTATCAGATGATAATAGCTTACGTCTCTTGCAAGCTTTGTTTTTGTACCTTGCAAACAGTTTTCCACTGGCATTGTTCCTTCCTTTTCTGGGTATATAATAAAAATCCTGTGAAACGAAAATGATAAAGCCATTAGGGATTTGTTCAACAACCATTAGAACCCTTAATTACCTGCATACTACTTTCAAGCGGGAAAGAACAAACAGATTTCGTTAAATAAATCTTTAAAACTTTGAGGGTTTAGAACAATGTTGTGTATTATTACTTCCTCAACTATGATATTAACTAGGTCATTTTTATGACTACTAGTAGACACGTGATGTTGATTTGATTGCTTCAGAATTGTCTTTCCATTAGTTGACTCAGTAAGTAATAGTTTTAAGTCCTAGAAAAAAATTGTATTAAACCTACGAACGAGAAGGCAAAGGAAACTTCGGGCGTGCCGAAGTTCAATGCACATGCAAAATACTCTTTCAAACTGATATGTTTGAGAGAATGAATGCAGATGTAGTTTAAAATCTGATCGGCTTCTTCTATACTTTAGCACGCTGCCACCCAACACATAAAGATTGGCACTAATACCTATTTTCTGAGTGAAAAAACGAATTTTGTGATATTCAGCCGCGCTCCAGTTCCAGCAAAATTCATAAATAAAATGCAAGTTTATAAAAATTATAAAATTATAAATATACCTTATTCAACACTTCTTTTTTGAAAGGAGCCATTGGTTGGGGAACCGCTTGAAACCGACAGGCAATTATTAATATTGGACGGTACTGATGGACGTTCATCATCGATTCCAAGCTTTAATAAATAAATTAGAAATTTGGAAAATTGATTAAAGGATGGTGAGACTTACCTGTCTTTTTCCATAAAAACAATTTTTCTCTAAACTCAGCACGCAAGCCTAGTGGGGGCACAGCTTCTATTAAATCTTCCTTGGCTAAATACGACAAGCTCTTAAATGTCACTTGAGCAGCTAAAACAAGCAAAAAATAATTTTAAATTTTTATGTGTACTAAAATATTTCATCGTGCGTGCATATACGTATGTATCCTTATATATGTATATAATATGTATACATACATATGGTACATACAGCGTTCCCAGTCGGACTTTACGGAACGTGGTTCCCAAAAGAATGCCATCTGGCACTGTTCTTTTTACAAGGAAGAATGCACAACCAATTTTTGCAGTATGAAAAACGGCATGCAATCTGTATGAAATCGGATGCACGTTCCTTTTTGCAGTGGGTTAGAAGGGAAGAAGTCTGCATAACATGCAAACGTCCCTTCTAATGGCACGCATGCAGCACCTGTGCTATTAGAACCCAAAATAGGAAGTGGGACCCGAACGATTAGCGATCGTTCGTTTATTGCAAGCATGTTCCTTTGGCAGTATATTGGAAGGCATAAAATCTGCATAACATGCAAACGTCCCTTCTAATGGCACGCATGCAGCACCTGTGCTTTTGGAAACCAAAATGCGAAATGAGACCCGAACGAGAGAATCAACGAAAAGCAATGGATAAGAATTAAGAACAAAAGGGGAACACGCAAAAACACGTGGTTTTTGAGTGTCCCCGTTTTCATTTGCCTTCAGTTAGAAGTTGATGTTTGCCTCGCATTGAATTGAAAATTTAATGTGGTTCTCATTTTATATTTGTTAGTGGTAAGTATTTAATTGAATGAATGCTTAAAGCTAAATATGTCTTTGTATTTAAATTTTTTTGCTCTGCATTTTTTAGTCCTGGAGGAATATTGGGGCATCAATGTTGTAATGCGTAATTAAAGTAAGCAAATAAACATACATGTAATAATATTTCTAGGACTGCTGGACTGGCCCGACGCAGTTACTCCTACCTGAAGACTACTCCCAAGAGTCTCGACATATAGTGAAGAATGTATGTATGTAGCCCCAATATTGAATTTTAAATAAAAAAATATTATTAGTTACTATGAAATATTCACTAAAAAGGATGAGTTTGTGTTTTACTATATTTTTAAAATCATTTTCTAAATTGGGCTAATGGGTACGTTCCTTTGGAACTGCTTTGGCACGCGATGCTCACACATTCTAATAGCACTGGTGCAGGATGCCATGCTCAATACGTTCTAGTAGCACACGTTCTAAATGCGTTCTTTTTGGAAACCATGCCAGCATGCGTGCAAATACCACTGCCAAGAGAACGCCATCTGACAGCGTGCAAATGGAAACTAAAGTTAGAAAGGGAAGCCGAGTTTTTGCAACTGCTTCTCAGTGGCAAAAGTTGTATGCCAGATGTGCTTCTAGCATGCAGTCAAGTCCCACTGGGTTACTGCCATTTGCAAGTCGCACATGCAAGTATGTAAATACATATGTATGTATGCACTATGTGGATAATTCACTATTTTATATACAATTATGATATTTACTTACCCTTTAGAAAATCAAAAACCTCTTCCATATTTATTTTCTTGAGAAAATTTAGCAATTCTTCATCGTCGGTGTCGGCGCTTTTCACTTGACTACCGTTTCTACTCAGTGTCGAAAAGTATTCATTGCCATTTTCAAACAGGACTGGTACAAGATCAAGCTGCTCACTAAAAGTTATTAGTTCACTATAATCCATTTTGGCAATAACGTGTCTGCACGCAGAAGCAACACCGGGACAATAATATCACATTCGCACAAAAATGCATGCGTGACGTACCACCCAGGAGTGGTTGTTTTTAGACGATCTTTGTTTTTTATTTCTGTTGTTATTTGTTGGTTTTGTACGGCCCGGTTAGAACGGTGGTGTTGTGTTTTTGTGTGGGGGGGGGGCCGGAGTGGGAAACGAAATTTTATCAATGGAAAGGGATCCTAATTATAATAATTCAAAAATAAGCAATGTCTGGTCGAACTCATCACAAAGAAATCAAAAACGCTTGTTCACACTTCGTTCATATTTTGTGAACGTATGTTCCAGTTTAAGCACGGTACGGAGTACTCAAAAAACCGCTAGCAAACGAAAAACTCCATATAAAAAAAACGTTGTAAAACCACACGCGAAACGTTTGACGTCAAACGTTTTACGGTGTGTACGGAGAGAAACGAAAAGTCGACCCACACGAACATCGAACTCGAACGTCGAACTCTGAGCTTGTGGATGGTAACTGAAACTGCTCGAGCCTTTTTTTGGCGCCCAAAGTAATTAAATTTATTTATTTTGACGCTCAGAAGCAAAAAAAATGTCCGAAAAGAAGGGTGAGCGTAAAAACTATTTGAAGAGAATTCATGAGGAGGAAAACTTGCGCTGTTTAATACCGTAGAGGCAAAGATAAGTTTTTGCGACCTCATCAATAAAATCAATGTTGATGCAGTTGACATGGGAGAGCCTCCAGCAGCAGCAACAAGCATTTCCGTGCCAAAAGCAACAACAGTAATACTAAGTTAATAATAAAAAACAAATAAATAACATAATTTTTACAAGAAATTTTATTACATTTTTGATTAATCCTGCACGCCACAAGGTTCGTAGTCGTAACGTCCTGAAAGGGGCAAGATCACGAGAGACATCATAACGGGCCTGACAACTATGCGGACCCCAGTCCTTACCCCCTGAACCAAGCTTGGGGCTTGCTGAGTCTCGACGTGGAGCTCTGTATCAACCGGGTGTGATCAGCAGTTTTTAGTTGGACGTTGCACCTTGCCATGGGAGAATCGTCACGTACGACAGTTTGCTTTTCAAATGGGTATCTGGGAGACTCCGGTCTCCTGGGCGCGCTACTCTGCAGCCACTAGCCAGGCTCATTGTATCGTAAGCACTTTTCAGTGCGTACAGGATACCGTGAATTTAACGTATCTATTGAACATGCCATTCTGTGTGAAAGTACTGAGACATTGATGGTTGCTTTTGGCATCTTCATCTTTATTATCTTCCTCCTCTTCCAAGACGATTTGTGCGGGAGATGTGCCCCCTGGCTACATCCTTAACTATCCGTATTTCATATTCTGCATTTTTTTATTGATGATTTTAAGTTCTCATCAATTTTTATGAATCTGAAAACCGTGTTAGATTAACTTAAAAATACCAAATTTGTCATTTTTTTGCGTTTTTGGCATTTTTTGGCTATCTCAGCACACTAATTTGTTTTTAGGTTCCACACGCGTAATAAATGACTTTTTTGTGCGCCCAAACAGTTTGGAGTACTCCGTACCGTGCTTTAAGTAACAAAGGTTATTTTTTTTATCAACAAGAGGTGTTTTTCCGAGAACGTCGGGCTTCTTTTGTGAACGAAATTGCTCAAATAGGAGCACACTTGTGCTGAGTTTTGCGTGGTGGTTTTTTTCTTAGTGTAAGGACGAAAACGCTCGTTCTATAGTAACCTTTCAGATAAAAAAATACATGAAAAATTAATGGAATGAAATTGTTTTTATTAGAAATGCATTGTTATTTACTTGAGTTGGAGGAATGCCAAAGCAAACGTTGCTTAATCTGTACAGTTCAGGATCGGCATGCTTCCTGTCTTTCCAAAATTCTAACACATCGCTGTCGCTGCTAACAAATTCAAGATGCAGGTTTGCAATTTTAGAATAGACATCCTTATAAACAACCTCGCTAGCACTAGAGGATGCTTTAAGTTTATTGGTCAAATAGGGATTCAGCATTTCTTTATATTCGTCTATGACGGAGTTTGTTTTTGACGATGAAACCGAATCATTAGTGGTGATTTTCAATACAGAAGAGACAGAGCGTAATTTTTCCCATAGATGTTTTAAACAATTATCAGCATCTTGTCTGTTCGTGGATCCAGAAATAGGCACGCACTTAGACTTATGTTTTCAAGCATCAGCGAAGTTCGCTTTTCAATGCTCTATAAAACTTAAGTTCCAATTTTATGCATCAGGTCTTTAGCTTCATTTCATTAACAATTTTTTCGGTGCGGATTCTAAATTTTAACCATTGTGCGTAAAAATTTCCATAATGTAAATTCTCTGCTTGAAATTGTACTATTGCTTATTGTAAAGAAGCGAATACTGCGCAACTCCTAAAGATAATCATTGCTATCAAATTTTTCATCAAAGTTATTGCCCTGTATAGATTCCACACGAATTAATACGTCTTTTGCAGCCAGTAATGATTGTATCATTAAATATGTTGAACCCCATCTGGTGGGACAATCAAGTTTCGGAAGACTTATGTTTCGTAATTCCTTAAACCCATTTGGAGGTTTCCGAATGAATTTGGTGAAATTTCTGTAACTAATCAGTAGTCCTTTTATTTCACTGTCTTTAATCACGTCTAGTGCACATAATTGAGCGGTATGGGCTGCGCATCTACAAACTTGAATATGTCCAACGCGAAGATTTGATGTTCCTGATTCCCGACATTTTCCAAGTACTTTTGATTCAAGTCTTCATCTAAATCTTCAAGTGAATTGTAATTTGATAATGTCTTGGTAGCTTTAATCATGTTTGCTCCGTTGTCGGAAGTTATTGACACAATTTGGTTTAGTTCCATATCATATCTTCTTAATGTTTTAATTATTTCCTCTGCTAGGTTTTTTGAGGCACTTGCTCCAATGCCTTTTAATTCCACCATGCCCAAAATATGTGATGTTACTTTATCTTCAAAGAGGAACTGAGCGCTTATTCCAAATATACTTCTTGTCAGCCTCGTGGCACTATCAACCTTCTTTTTAAACAGTTTCTTACATTTTCGGCGACTTTCCTTGAGGTTGATTTTGTATTTTCAGCATTAAGTGTTATTCGCTGGCCAAGTCTTTCCCCCAAAGCACGGATCAATAATGTTCCTTAAATTGGGAGAATTAAAAACAATAAATGACAAAGAGTCTTTAGCTACTAGTCCGATATAAGACCTAAAGAATAAAAATACATTAATAGAAATACTTAAAAGTATAATTTAACCAAATCACTATTTGGGATTATGCTTACCGAAATAATATTTTTTTTATTTATTTTAACTTTCATGCTGTAATCTTTTCCCAACATGGAGGACTTAGTATCCAAGGTCGATAATGTTTCATTGGAATTAAAGCTCATTTTGTGGACTTTAATAAAATGCATTTTCAATTTATATGTACGATTATTCTTGAGTTCCACTTGGCACAGATTGCACACCGCTCAAAATTATTTTAATTAATTTATTTCTTCTGCTTTTAATTTGACACCGGCCTATTTTGACAGTATTTGTAATGATATTCTGTGCTTGTAAAATATTTACAGCACAGTATTTCCGTTTCGTATTGCCATGTCATATTCCTTCAACTGGTAAAATGTTTTGCTCCAACATAACTCTATTGGGTTTTGTTTAGTTCTATGGACTATGTATGGCTGCCATAATTAGAATCGTTTGGATAGACAGTTTTGTACCAGTACCATGACGCCATTAAACTTAGCGAGAAAAAGGAGTTTTCTTGTTTTCAATAGCGTCGTGAATGGCCTGCATTATGAATTCATCTAGGACTAGCAACATTTCGTTTGAAAACATCCCTCCCGGAGCGCTGTTTTGCGCCGATGTAAACTCTTTGTTCTTTGCTACCTCATTGTTGTCACAAGCTATTCTGCTGTCATCGACGGCCCGGTGAATCTTAATTCCCCATTTTCAACGAATATTTTGAATAATACTAATGAATACTTTGCCTAAAGGAGTCCAAAAGTAGATTTTTTAGAACAGGTTCGAGTCTCGAAAGACATTCGGGGATAAATATTTTATACCTGCAATATCACGTACAGATCTCAGAAATGGTAAGAGCTGCAGGCATCCCATTTTGAATATAGACTTACATCTGATAATTTCACCACCCTTGTTTTATTTTTTGCTGCATTAATTTTTTATTTTAATTCAATACTTATAAAACAAAAAAATATTACTCTAAACTTGAGCTGAATTATGTGTGCTATTAAACTTTCCCAGCTTAGAGTGCTATGCTTTTTCAACAGCACAGCAGCACGGCTACGAAAGTATTTCAAATGTGCTATTGAAATTCTCACAGCAAAGCAAAAGCACAGCTTCGGGTTTTGATTTTTGTGCTTCTGCTTCCCATGTGAACAACGTTTGCGTCCCAGCACAGCACAGCAAAAAGTAAATGAAATGAAAAAATGGAAGATTTTTTAATTCTTGCTACTGACTAATCACACATATGACAAGGGGCCTGTTCAGCAGAATAATTGATCTTTGAGCAAGTAGCATAAAAACATTTTGCATCAAATAATTTCTGCTGAACGAATTCCTACATTTTTAACAATGCCGCGGGGCGGGTGAATTCTGAAATGGCGGCGTAGACACATTTGCGATCCGTGTTAACATGAATTCTGCATATAATAAGTTACAATTAGGTTTAATTCTATTTTAGAATTTATTTTTATAATTTACAGCCGATAGAAGTCCTATCTTTCCAATTAATGCACAAAATGCGCATGTTTTTATCGATAGCATGCCTATTGATACACAATTACAATTGTTGGGAGCAGTATCACTTTGAAGTAGCGTACTATTTCTTCGATACATGCCCCTCTATCATGATACTTGAAATTGGCTATCATGATACCGCATCAATCGAGTTCAGCAGAAGGATCAGTGTGAATTTATACTTGATCAGGAAGCAAGTTGTTCTGCTGAACAAGGCCAATGTGTACCTCTACACAATCAAAGCGAGGCCTGATTATATTTGTCGAAAGTGTAACAAATTTGATAATGCTAACCATGCAGTCTTTAAGTGCTCTAGATTTGCCTCCCTGAGAAGAAAATGAAAGATTTTCAACCGTTTTTCAAACCCAAAAGATTTATTTTAGCTCGTGTATAACTAAAGCTAAACCACCACTGTTATCATAAAACCTGGTCATACTAAATTCATCATAAACTGCTGGCCGTAACTCCTCCTGCGAGATTGCTGATAATGAGTAACTTTGGCCCAGCACAAATTAATTCAATTGTGGACGATGGCGATTCCGTATGTCCAAGGAATCAGCTGCATAACTTTTCAGTGGTCGGACTTGGGACTTCATTGTCGCGAAAGTCGTGACGTTCCATTATAAATACATAAGAACGAGATGTCATGGCGCAGTCAATTCAGCTCCTTCCCTAGTCGTGTCCATAAAGCACTAATTTCCTATTGGAGCAAATTATTACAATTTACAAGTTATTACAAATATAGTAAGGATTAACCTAACCACCCTAGGTGCCTTCACTACCGCTTATTTAAAATCACATATACGGGGGTGTCCGAAATCTCTAGAGTTTTGACCTCTGTTGGTTTGCAAATCGCTCGAAAAATTCGTCGGTGTCCAGAACTTCAAGAGATTTCATTTTCTTATTTGAAAATCTAGTTAGAACGAAGCTGTTCCAATTATAGTTCCATCGCTAAAAACAGGGCTGCATCTCTCACAAAAAAATTTCCCTAATTTAAGTTATGGGTTAATTTGATGTTAAACTGAAATTTTTTAATTGTGGTAAATGTTTTATGATGCTTTTAAATTATTTTCAAATTTATTCCTTTTCTAAAATATTAAAAATTTAAATATTTTTGGCGACAAACATGAAGTTAACTCTCCAGCCCTTAATGCGCTGGCTGCCACTGAGCAGCTAACGCGCCATTTGGTTTTTGATTAACAAAGACTTTGGTTGTTTTTGCTATTATTATTGAAACGCATTTCTGTTTAAACTAATTAAATAATTTATTCTTTAATGCACCTATCCGAAAAAATTTTGTTTACAGTTCCAAAATTAGTTTTGTTTGTCAAATTGTTTGGGTGTGAATTTAGCTAAATCTCCCGACAAAACACGAGAGATTTGAAACCAACCAAGAGATTTCTGTGACACCGAAATTGGTTTTGGGTTGATTTGGTTGGAAGAGTTCTGTGACACCTCCGATAAACGAAAAAAAATGCATAAGCTACACGAAAATGTAGGATTTCTACACGTTTCGACCGGGATTTTCAACCCATTACTTTTGTGTAGCTTTTCTGCACGCCGCATGTTAAAATGAGAAAGCTAAACGCGGCGTGCAAAAAAGCTACACGCGCCGTGTAGAATTCAGAAAGCCACACTCGTGTGCAGAAAAGCAATACAACAGTAGTAGGTTGAAAGTCCCGGTCGAAACGTGTAGAAATCCTACATTTTCGTGTAGCTTTTCAATTTTTTTTTTAAAATATTTTTTTTTTTTTACTTACTCTGGTACATTTGATATCCCGGCAGCTTGGACCGCAACACGATTGGGCTGATATTTTATAAGTCTCCGCCACGTAACGCGTGTAAGGCAAGGCCTTTAAGTCATTACTTTTTTGAATCTGCTAAAGGCACAATCCAATATTTGCTTGCTTGTGATTCTCAAGTTCTAATTCAACGCAATCGCTATTTATATACAGGCAACAAAAATTTGCGCACGATTCGTGTTGATCTTCAACACGCAGCGTTTAGATTTTGTAAATCTTAACGTACATTTAGAAATCCCACACGTCACGTGTGACAACCAGCTTGCTAAACGAAAAATATTAGAATTCAGTACTGATGTGAAGCTACATTTTTCGTGTAGAATTTCCACACGAGCGTGTAGGATTTTAATATCCAAACGTTAATGTAGAAAACCTGAACGTCCGTGTGGTATTCAGATTGCTGCATGAAAAATGTAGAATTATTTGGGGAAATGAGCTGATTTTCTAATGTCGTGTAGACTTTGCCTTTGCCCACGCAGCATTTAACTTTTAATTTCTACATGTCGCGTGTAGCTTTTTTGCTCGTCGCGTGTGGCTTTCTGGATTCTACACGCAGCGTGTGCAATTTAACAGGGCGAAATACGTTGTGTTTAGGTTTGACGTTTCTACACGCGCCGTGTAGCCAATTTTGTTTTCTCTGTGTAGCTATTGTAGCAACTATTTCATCATTGGACGCCACCGTAATTATTCGCTTAAAAGCCAATTACCTGAAAGTTTAAAAAATCTAAGATACGCTTCACAAAGAAAAATTCTAAAATATATACAGGATGTTCCGTCTAGTGTTTGGAATTTGAACTAATCATAATTTGATTTTAAAAACTTCATACGTCATTCGGAAAGCAAGTAATATTTAGTAAACACTGACATTTATGAAATGGGCCGCTATTCGCTTGAAGAAAGTTGGGAAATATTAAAAACATATTTCCAAAGAGGTGAGTCCTCGGCTCAAACTGTGAGAAATTTGAAAATAAAAAAAAAAAAAATTTTAGAAAAAACCGAAATTGTTTTTCATAAATAAATGACATGAAACAACCCTTCCAATAAATGTTCAACCTTTGAGTCCCTATAGCAAAACAAAATTCCAATTATTAACCCTCTCAAGCCGTAATTAAAATGGGCGTGGCTAAAATTTTTTTGAGTAGGCATATAAGCTAGAGTTAACCTCAATATCAACTGACAAAAATTTCAATGTCCTAGGTGACCTGGTTCAAGAGCTACAGAATGTTGCGTATATGCAACATTGGGCAATAGTGTTACATATTTAAAGTCAATTTGATTTTTTTTTCAAATGCCGTTTATTTATATATAAAATAACTTAATTGTCTCCAATTGTTAGAATTGTTTCCCGTTTCACTTATTGAGTCACGGACACAAAGCGAGAATTATTTGCATGATCTTTTATTACGGACGATACGTCGCGTTTGAGTTCAACTTATAATCTGATTATACAAAATAGTCGTAAGCCTAAGCTAACCTCAAGACTGCCGGCTGCGCTGCCGCTCTTACATAAACACGCCGTCGCCACAGTCCAAGACTTGCAGCGTCAGCGCCTCGTGTTGAAATATGACATGGAAATGTTGACAAATAAAGTTGCTGGCAATTATGCCAAAGTCGCGTTCCCACCAATATGCGGAGTCAGCCAAGACGGGAACGAGGGTTGCTGGAATTCTTCCCACGTTCGATGGGTACTGGGAGTTAATTGTTAACTACTCCCCCTCTTGAAGACCGACCGTCCTCGGTCGCGTTCAAATTCTTTATCAATTCATTAATTTGGCAGGTGTCTCGTTGCCTCTTGACGTGGTAGTAAAGAGATACGAGTCCGCAAATTATTGCACAGACTCCTAGTCCAAGGCCGAATGATATTGCTGACGTTGTGTCAGATGAGACCTTCTCCTTGATTGCCTTGATAAAATTTAGGTTTTCTGCACTCAGCTGGTGAAGGTAGGGGAGGCTCAGCACCGTGTTATGGCCGCTAATGTTGAGAAGAGGGGAAGACGCCACTCCTGGGAATCGCCTTTGGATGTTATTGCGGTTCACAAATTTGGACCCATTTATAGTGGCATAAGAGTCGAACGTGATGAGATGGGTGCCCACCACTTTGTTTTCAGCGCCATGGTCGAAGCTTATTGTTGCCGGCCGGTCATTGATGATGATGATTCCGTCATCTACAACTGTGACGGGGTCGAGGTGGCTAGGTTGTGTTTGGCAATGGGCCATGTCGCCAGAATGTAAGCCCTGGGCGCAAGTGCCGCATGTCGCTTGCTTGCAGAATGTAGCCGTCGCCGTTGAGGAGCAGTTGGTTACGGCTAATATTTGAGTTTCGCATTCAGCTACGACATTGTCGGGTATCTGCAGAGTGGTGCTGTTGTGCGCAACGGGGAATAGTGTCACCTTTCTACAGAGCTTACTAATTCTAGGGTATTCGATGATAACGTTAATTACATTAGTTGATTGTAAAACCTTAATGGTAGATACTTCTAAAATATTTGTAACTATGGTCCCTGTGAGTTCGTTCGTGAGAATAGACTTAAGATCAGCGTGGTCTAGTATACTAGGATTTATGACGTTTACTTTAGCCAAAGTCAATGTGAGCATAAGATTTCCTATTTCAGTTGTAAGCATTCTATTCCTTGTCAGCAAGGTCTCATACAGATGAGCTGTATCTGTGTGTTCAGCTTTAGATAAATTGAGAATTTTATTTACTGTATCTGTCATTCGGTTTATCTGGCCCTGAGTTCTGGAATTAATTAACACTTGTCTATTGTTAGACTCTACCAGCTGAGCCTCAGTTATTCTTATGTCTTGTAGGTCGTTAGATTTGTCGTATGTCTTAGGTAGTCATATCCGTCCCAAACAAGTACGTCCCCGTCCGTAATTGGAATGTAGTCCGAGTGTGAATAGTCCGTTATCCGTGCCGTCACCGTGGTCAGTAATAGGAGTACCGTCCCGTAAATCCTGAAATAGGAAACAGTTCGTAAAAGTTGTCCGTAAATCTAATGTTAATTCTAAGTAATCAATGAATAAAAAGTTGCGTAAGGAACCGCCTTCCTAACGGAGGTTGTCCTTATGAACCACCCTCCCTTTAATGAGGACCGTTGTCCCCAAGTCCGCATCCACACTCTCCTCATTGCACAACGGAGTAAGTTTGTTGCCTAATCTCCCGTTTGCTTTAACCAGGACCTTTTCACCAACTTCGAAAACCCTGTTCTGCCTGTTCTTGTTAACTCTAGTATTTTGAACGTCCTGAGCTTTCTCAATCTTTTTTCTTATATCCTGCTGGAGTTCTGGTGCATCGGCATGCAGAACATCCGAGGGTTTTTCATCTATTACTGAGTGCACCGACCTGTTGTATAAAATCGTGGCCTGGAGTATGAGGTCGACCGGATCGGTGATTCCTTTCTGGAGCTTTAGGCATCTCGACAGTTCCGAAAGGGTGCTGTGAAAGCGCTCCACTTGCCCATTTGACGTGCTATGTAGAGGTGGTGCGTTGGCCATGGTTACCCCAAAACTATTTAGTAAGAGGGACGTTATGGTTTCAGACTTGAACGATGGCTCGTTGTCGCAATATATTTGCTTAGCCTGAGGAAAAATATTCATCAGCACTAGCAGCGGTGCTCTCACGTCCTCTATGGTACGAGAGGCTATAGGCTGAACCACCGCAAACTTTGAAAATTTGTCAATGCATGTCAGAAAGTACTTTCGGGCGGTTGAGAAGATGTCAATGTGCAACATTTCTCCCGTGCATGAGGGAATCGGTGTTGGGCCGAGTTCCTGTTTTTTGGGATGTCTGCTATACTTTGCCTTAGCACAAATTTTGCAATTTAGGACCACCTCGTTCGCGAGCTTGGTCATTTTTGGAAAGTAATAGTCGGTTAAGACCTGCTTTACATTTTCCTGAGCAGCCCTATGGGCTCGATTGTGCTCCGTCGTGATAATTTCCCTTCTTTCCCCGCTATCAAATACATCCGCTACCAACTTCTTGCAGTGCCAGAATTTTGTAGTGGGAAAACTCTTTACGAGCTCGTGCTGGATGCAGGCTAGCGTAGGGAAATCGCAGTGAATTGCGTTCACAACGTTCGGGTTGACGACGGATTTCACTTCTTCGACGAGGGAATTTTTGTCTATGAAGTTTATCGCGTGACGAGTTTTTTCGCCAAATAGGATAAAACTCCGTTTTAATGGGAACTGCGCCTCCTCTAAAACGACTTGATTCCTAAAACAGTTTATAGGTTTGTCTGTTGTTTCTATGGTGTATGTCAATGACTCCTCACTGTGCATCGTGGCCGCGTCAGACTCTGGCTCACTGCTCTCCAGAGCATTTAATTTTTGTCTTGAAAGGGCATCAGCCACGTAGTTCTCTTTACCTGGCTTGTAGAAGATGTTAGCCCCTGTCTCATCAATACGCGCTTTCCAGCGCTTGATTTTTGCATTTGGGTTTCCATCAGACACCGCAAATGTAAGCGGTTGGTGGTCTGTAAAAATATTTATGTCTTTTACCCCATAGAGGTATTGACGAAGTTTCTCCAAGGCCCACACAATAGCTAGCAATTCTCGCTCGTTAGTGGCGTAATTTGCCTGTCTTTCAAAGTCCTGGATATCATAGTTACAGGACGACCGTTCTGGGAGAGGACTGCCCCAATACCGTAGGCCGAGGCGTCCGTGGTCAGATCAAACGGTTTTTTATAGTCAGGATACGTCAACATGACATCTTCCGATGCCAGGATGTTCCTGAGTTTCTCAAATGCATGCCGCTGGCTCTCGCTTAGAATGATTGGGATTTTCTTTGACCTGTACTTGCTTACCGAACCGTTTTCTCCTTTCAGGATGTCGGACAAAGGTTTTGCTATTGCTGCAAAATCCTTTATAAAGCAGCGGTAGTAGCTGGCTAAACCCAAAAATGACCTAATTTCGAACAATGAGGTCGGCTCGACGTAGTGCTGAATGGCTCTCACCTTTTCAGGGTCCGTCTTTGCGCCATTGTTTGTCACAATAAAACCGAGGTATTCGACGCTCGTTTTAAAAAATTGCGACTTTTCTCGAGCCACCCTCATGTTCGCGTCATGCAGGCTCTTGAGGACCCAACCAACGTGTTTGACGTGGTCGTCCTCATTTTCTGAAAAGATGATGACATCATCGACATAGACATAGTAAGTCTTGCAGATCTGTTCCCGCAGGACGTCATCAATGGCTCTCTGAAAAATGCTGCCAGCATTTCTGAGGCCAAAGGGAAGTCGACAAAACTCGTACTTCCCACCGTTCACTGAAAACGCCGTTTTTTCCCGGTCCTGCTCCGCTAGAGTTATCTGGTGGTAGCCGGATTTCAGGTCAAGCGTAGTGAAGAATTTGGCTTTACCGAGATTTGCCAAAATCATTGCTATGCTCGGCATAGGGTATCTGTCGGCCACCGTTTTCAGATTAAGCTTCCTAAAGTCATTTACGAAACGTTTATTCAAATTGCCATCTTTGTCGGTGCCTTTTTTATCGACCACCCGGTCGATAACCCATACCGGGTTGTTGTAGGGTGATCGAGACTTTCTTATAATGCCGTTCTGGAGTAGGTTTTGTACCTCTGCAGCGACAAAGTCATCTACGCCTCTTGGGTAGGGGTATAACTTTGAGTATATCGGCTCATTGTCTGTAGTACGGATCGTAGCTACGACGGCCGTGTTGTATGGCAGCGACTCGTTAGGGTCAGCGAATGCCTTTTTATTGCTCTCCAGCATTTTTAAAAATTTAGTCATCGCGGCAGGCGTGAACATTAGTGCACCTGTGGAACTGCAAAATTTCTGATGCTGAACCGACTATCAACCTGCTGTCTTTTAGGTTGAGAACTGCGCCCACTTGCTTTAGCAAGTCAAGCCCAATTATTCCATCAAATGTGGACAAGGTGTTAAGTAAAAAAAAATTTGTCGATACCCCTAACATCGTCAATACGCATTTTTTTGTAATGCTGTTGGATCCGTGTATGGAGTGAACGACAAATAAAGACTCGACCGGGATAACACCCTTAAGGTGCTTACTAGGCTTGATGTAATTTTTAGTCGCGCAGGCTGCCTGAACCTGGATGAAGTCGCATCGACCTCCATTGGTTCTGGCGCATTCCCATCTCCGGAGTTGGCTTGTGCCCTATCGGAACGATGTTGGCCCTTCTGCTTCTTAAAAAATGGACTTTTGCCATGACTCGTTTGAGGGTTTTCATTATTCTGTTGCGGGCGGCCCTGAGACCGCTGATCAGCCTTGTAAGACTTTTCCTCTCGCCCTCTGGCGAAACTTGCCGCGAAAGCGTACCTATCGTGATTGGCCTCAACTTCTTGAGCCAATGCTAATGCTGACGGCATTTCAGGGGGGTGCGCTGCAAACAGGACGTCGGTCAAGCTACGCTTTAGACCAGAAATAAATACCCTTAGGGCATCAGCCCTAAATTTTTCGCACATTCCCTTCGCTAAGTCCCTGTCGTAGGACATGTTCACTTTGTTTGTTAACAAGGTAAGTTTCTTTTCAACCTCGTCATAGTACTGTAATATTGAAGCACCACCTTGCCTAAGCGTGCCCGTCTCTTGTTCGATGACGTGGATCGGGCGTTTGTCACAGTATGTGAAATCAAGACGCGCAATGATGGCCTCAAAATTCAGAGGTGTGTTAAAAGACGCGAGAACCGCATCAGCGGGGCCCCTCACTTTACTCCGAATTATAATTACCGCTTGATAATGTCGGGAGCTCCCGTTAAATCTTGCAAAAATTTTATACGCGGCGAAAGCCGCTTGTCTCCAAGCCACGTATGTCTCTTGGGAACCCTGGAATTCCGGAATGCACTTTACCGCGTCTAGAGGCTCGTCGCATTGGGAGCCCTCTATAATCTCCACATCTTGGTATACCTTCACCTCAGGCACCGCAAGTTGGGTTTTATTTAAGCGACCTGTGAGCTCGTTAATTTGTAGTTCCAACTCATTTTTTAGTTGCGCGACCCTTAAAGCAAAAGCATCTGCCTGTGTTTTTAGAGCGCTAGCCACAGCTGCTTCGACCACAGCTCGTATTTGGTTAGCGTCCATGACTGAGTCTAGTTGAGGCTCTGGTTGATTATGTGGTTCTTGGCTTGACTGCACTCTCAAGTTTCGTATGTCCCCCACTAAACTCAATAACTCTCTATCGTCACTGTCGTAGTCCTCGGCCAGTTTTTCCCTATAGCTCATGAGTAATAACTCCCTCACGCACACTGCTGAGACAGAAAGTATATAGAATTCGCATAAACACTGAAATGTAACTTTTATTTTGTCGCTTGCCGACACAAGAAAAAAAGAGTGCTTACTTATTTTTTAATTAAAAAATAGAGGGAAGCTAACTTCGGCTGTACCGAAGTTTATATACCCTTGGAGCATGATATATGCTGCCAGTTTTTTATATGGCTTTACGATATATTCATCAAAAAAGTTTTTCTCACTAGAACTACATTTTGGACCGATCGTTCCTATGGCAGCTATATGCTATAGTCATCCGATTCAAATCAAACTTGACAAAATTGTATGGTAGTATATATAATATAGATCTGTACAAAGTGGGAGCGATAGCATTGAAAACAAAAAAGTTTTTCTCACTAAGACTTTTTTTCAGACCTATCTTTTGTATGGCAGCTATACTATATAGTTTTCCGATTTTGATTAATCTCGGTGAAATTATGTGAAATCATAGAAAACTTATAAATACGGGGGTTGGAAGCGATAGCATTGAAAACAAAAAAGTTTTTCTCACTAAGACTTTTTTTCAGATCTATCTTTTGTATGGCAGCTATACTATATAGTTGCCCGATTTGCATAAAACTTGCTGAAATTATGTGAAAGCATAAAGAACTCATAAGATACGAGGGTTTTGAAAAAAAAAGTTTTTTTTCTCACTAAGACTTTTTTTCAGATCTATCTTTTGTATGGCAGCTATACTATATAGTCGCCCGATTTGCATAAAACTTGCTGAAATTATGTAAAAACCTAAAAAACTTATAAATACGAGGTTTGGCAGCGATAGCATTGAAAACAAAAAAGTTTTTCTAACTAAAACTACTTTTTCAACCGATCGTTCCTATGGCAGCTATATGCTATAGTCATCCGATCCGGCCGGTTCCGACAAATGTGCAGCGTATTTATACCAAAAGACTTCGTGCAAAGTTTGGTTGAGATAGCTTGAAAACTGACGGAGGAGTTAGCATAGAAACAGACGGACAGACGGACAGACGGACGGACGGACGGACAGACGGACAGACGGACATGGCTATATCAACTCAGCTTGTCATGCTGATCAAGAATATATATACTTTATGTGGTCGGAGATGTTTCCTTCTGTGCGTTACAAACATCCGGACAATTTTAATATACCCTCTCCAAGGGTATAAAAAAAATATTATTAGTATTTTTTTTTGATTATTTTGGCTCACGCTCAAACTGCCTTGGCCACTAAAATTATTTAAAATTGTATTTATTATATTTTTTATACTCCACGACGGCTGTGGTACCTCCTCTTTTTTAAAAAATTTTTTTTTTTTTTTTTTAGAGGCGGAAGAAAATTTTAACCATATAAATTTCTTTTTTATACCCTTGGAGAGGGTATATTAAAATTGTCCGGATGTTTGTAACGCACAGAAGCAAACATCTCCGACCACATAAAGTATATATATTCTTGATCAGCATGACGAGCTGAGTTGATATAGCCATGTCCGTCTGTCCGTCTGTCCGTCCGTCCGTCCGTCTGTCCGTCTGTTTCTATGCTATCTCCTCCGTCAGTTTTAAAGCTATCTCAACCAAACTTTGCACGAAGTCTTTTGGTATAAATACGCTGCACATTTGTCGGAACCGGCCGGATCGGATGACTATAGCATATAGCTGCCATAGGAACGATCGGTTGAAAAAGCAGTTTTAGTGAGAAAAACTTTTTTGTTTTCAATGCTATCGCTCCCAACCCCCCTATTTATAAGTTTTTTATGATTTCACATAATTTCACCAAGAATTATCAAAATCGGACAACTATATAGTATAGCTGCCATACAAAAGATAGGTCTGAAAAAAGTTTTAGTGAGAAAAACTTTTTTGTTTTCAATGCTATCGCTCCCAACCCCCGTATTTATAAGTTTTCTATGATTTCACATAATTTCGCCGAGATTTATCAAAATCGGACAACTATATAGTATAGCTGCCATACAAAAGATAGGTCTGAAAAAAAGTCTTAGTAAGAAAAACTTTTTTGTTTTCAATGCTATCGCTCCCACTTTGTACAGATCTATATTATACACTACCGCACAATTTTGTCAAGTTTGATTTAAATCGGATGACTATAGCATATAGATGCCATAGGAACGATCGGTCCAAAATGTAGTTCTAGTGAGAAAAACTTTTTGATGAATATATCGTATAGCCATATATCAAACTGGCAGCATATATCATGCTCCAAGGGTATATAAACTTCGGTACAGCCGAAGTTAGATTCCCTCTATTTTTTTTAAAAACTGATCTTTAGCCTTAATCAGAACTTACTCACTTACATGATTTATAACTTTTTTAATTTTTATCTTCTGTTGCCCCCGGTTTTTAACTTTTTTTTTTTCCCTCCCCAATCAACTGGAACTTTATTTGGTGTACCACCCCCCCCCCCCCCCTCCCGCCCCCTGGGGTCTTTTTTTTTTATTTTTTTTTTTTTTTTTGGTTTGGTGCGGCACACGGTCAACTAACTCTTTTGTTGGTGGTGTATTATTTTTATACCCTGTACCCATTGAAAATGGGTAAAAGGGGATCATGAAGTTGTGCAAATGTATGTAACAGGGAGAAGGAAACATTTCCGACCCTATAAAGTATATATATTCTTTATCAGCATCAACAGCCGAGTTGATTTAGCCATGTCCGTCTGTCCGTCTGTCCGTCCGTCTGTCTGTATGAACGCGTCGATCTCAGAGATGGTAAGAGATAGAGGTTTGACATGTATGGGACAAATGCTTCTTTTATCTGTACGCTGATCAAGTTTCAAATTTTGGCCACGCCCCCTCCCGCCCCCGCAATTTGGAAAAAACGTTATATCTCCCACAGTTTTGAAGATAGACGATTTGTACTTTTGAGAGATAGTTAGTAATTAGCAAAATGAATCGATTTGCCGAAGAAATGATAAAAATCGGATGAACGTTTCAGAAGTTATGAGCAAAAATGCGAACCAAGCCCCCGCTACCACCCCACCCACCCTAAATAAAATGTTGCATACTTTTCGGATGGTCACCCTAAGGAAAGCAGGAGCTCTGGTAAACATGTTTTTTCATGAGTAACGGGTTTATCGAAGTCGGTTAGAGCCGACTTTAACTTACGCTCTCGTTGTCAATTGTACAGGGTATATTGAAGTCGGGCTACTCGACTGCAACGGTCTTACTTGTTTTGTCTGCCGATTGGGCTTCGACTGTTTGTCACTTGTTTTTTTTTTTTGTTGAGAAAAAACTTGAAAAAAAAAACTGATATTTTTTTTTAGCGATTGCTAAAGTTTTTGTTAGTGTGTTTTACACAACGCGAGTACTATTAGTACGTTGGGCGCCAAATAACTTAATTGTCTCCAATTGTTAGAATTGTTTCCCGTTTCACTTATTGAGTCACGGACACAAAGCGAGAATTATTTGCATGATCTTTTATTACGGACGATACGTCGCGTTTGAGTTCAACT
Organism: Lordiphosa stackelbergi; assembly: GCA_018904235.1. NCBI lineage: Eukaryota > Metazoa > Arthropoda > Insecta > Diptera > Drosophilidae > Lordiphosa > Lordiphosa stackelbergi. The sequence continues at coordinate 53,742 of JAEIFU010001190.1, forward strand.
TATAATCTGATTATACAAAATAGTCGTAAGCCTAAGCTAACCTCAAGACTGCCGGCTGCGCTGCCGCTCTTACATAAACACGCCGTCGCCACAGTCCAAGACTTGCAGCATCAGCGCCTCGTGCAGGGTATCATATTACCCAGCGGAAATGTTGACAAATAAAGTTGCTGGCAATTATGCCAAAGTCGCGTTCCCACCAATATGCGGAGTCAGCCAAGACGGGAACGAGGGTTGCTGAAATTCTTCCCACGTTCGATGGGTACTGGGAGTTAATTGTTAACTTATATGTATGATAGGACACGAAACTATTTTTTTGGGGATTGGAGCACAAGTGCACATTACATTTGCTCCATTTACAGCTTGGAAACCCAGTGCTACATACTCTACATCGTCCCCTTGTTCCCCATTACGGCCAATGATTATAACCTGCTGAGTTTGCTGATACGCTCTTTTATAGGGTTTTATAGGGTGAGAGCCCGCAGAAGATGCTGGTGATGATGGAGCTGGTGAGGAAGGAGGTGGTGGTGATGGAGCTGGTGGTGATGGAGCTGGTGGTGATGGAGCTGCTGATGATGGGAATGTATTCATTGTGAAAAGGAGTGATGATGGATGACCTCTCTTTTTGGCGACAACTGTAGTTTTATATATTTATATTTTCTGCCACAGTTCATCCGCAAAGAAAGTGCTGAAATATTCAATGGGGTTTTTCACCGCTTTGCTGCATAATTCACTTTTCCAAGTGGTCTCGCTTTCCATAAACTCTGCACTCTTCCACGGCAAACTCTTCAAATCATTTTTTTCCATCACCTCCTGTACAACGTTTTCATTTTCATTCAAATCTTCATAATTTTCGCTTCTAATAAATTTGTCAATCAGACCAACTTCCGCATTTTCAGCTCTGTTATGCCTACTTTTCAAAGTTTCTTCTATAATTTCGTCCATATTTCGATCTTTTTCTTCTTCAATTTCCTCGTCAGCCGAATCATCCCAATCAAAGTTGGCAAATTTTTCAATCTCCGCTTAAGTCAGACCTTTTGGGCGCATCTTAGAATCTGTATACAATAAAAGTTTTATTTTTCAAACATTACCACAATAGACCAATGTTGCATATACGCAACAAGACATTTACAAAATTATTACAAACAAACTAAATAATATTTTCATGCGGGGTTTTTTTTTTAAATACTCAACTACCTTTCTTTATTTAGTTGTTGAACTTGGTTTAAGGATGAAGTAATTATTTTAATGTTCTTAAACACTTTTTTAAAAACACGTTTTTTGCACAATGAATTTGTCAACTGCGCTCTCGGAAGAATAGCTACTAACTGAACGCGTGTTGCAGCTATTTCTACCAAAAAATTTGGGTAAAATAAAAAAAAAAAATAATTTTTTTTCTGCGAAAGGTTCAAAACAAAATATGTAAAATAACGGTAGTTAGAGGCTCATAAAACCAATGTTGCGTATATGCAATAGCGGGCATGAGAGGGTTAAATGGACCGCCCTGTATATACTCTAATTTAAAGCGTAGTATACACTTCCACCAAAGACTTGCCAAAACAAAAAACTCCATATAAAAAAACTCACAAAAATTTTTGTGCCAAAGCCCTTTGGCAGTCTCTTTGGTGGGAGTCCACACTTCCAACAAAAACGTCTCAATTAAATACCGATAAAATACTAGATCCGTATTTTCTGTATCGTTATCGATAGCTCCCTGAATAATTAATTTTAATTATTTCAAGAGGTATCGCATATTGTCGATACACAAATATGCGTAATCGGATGAAAATTGAATAATTTTCCCATCAATGATTGAGCGCAATTTTTAAAGCAAGCTACAAAACATCGTGAGACTTGAACCAAATTTAAACTGGGTAATAAATATGAATTTAATCATTACTAAAGTATCATACCTGCTCATCAGGCCCCGTAGCCAGGGGTGGGCCGTGAAGAACGCATGTTAATCATTTGTATTTATTGATCGTGAAACTAATAATTTAAAATCAAACCAAAAACAACGCTCTAGGCAATGTGGCCATATTACATGCATACATCTGACAATCTGGTCACACTGTCCCACAACAAAAGAATTGTCACTTTTGGTATTTTTGTTTTGGCAAGTCTTTGGTGGAAGTGTATACTACACTTAAACTATGATCGCATACATAACCCATGTTGTGGCATACATATTCACATGACCTTCGGTCAAAATCGTTTTATTACAATTAGTTCGATCCGGAATTCCAAAGCCTTGAGACTTATTATGCTGTAATAAAATAAATAAATAATTTTTTCGAATCAATTTATTAAATAAATAATTGTCGAATTTACTTTTTCTAGACTGTTATGTGGCACATAAAATTAGAATTACAAAAATAGATAGTGTTAATGTAAATTCGGCCTTAACTCTGTTATATACTAACTGTTTTTGCCAGAGAGAGTTCATACAAAAAATATAAAACACATTTGTTTTATTTTTATACACTTGAAAAGTGTATTATAATTTTGCCCAGAAGTTTGCAACGCATAGAAGGAATCATCTCCGACCACATAAAGTATATATATTCTTGATCAGCATGACGAGCTGAGTCGATTAAGCTTTGTCCGTCCGTCTGTCCGTCCGTCCGTCTGTCCGTCTGTCTGTTTCTACGCGAACTAGTCCCTCAGTTTTGGAGCTATCGATCTGAAACTTTGCACAGAGTCTTCTTTTTACTGCACGCTGCTAATATGTCGGAACCGACCGGATCGGATGACTAGTTCTTGTAGCTGCCATACAAATGTTCGTTCGGAAAATGGTTTTTAGTAAGAAAACCTGTTTTGTTCTCAATATTACTGCTCTCAAACACGGTCATGGGTAATATGTAATGTTTTTAAGCTGATCTGCGAAGTTTGGTCGAAGTCGCTAACCCTTGAGACAAGCTATTTCAAGTGTATGAAAACTTCGGTACAGACGAAGTTAGCTTTGCCTTTCTCGTTTCTACTCATGTATCCTTGCTCGACTCTGTCAAACTTTTTTGAATTGAGAAATGGTTCAAAGCGTAGTTTGCGATAAAATTATAAAATTTCATATTTAAAAAGTTTCAAAAAAAATGTTTATTTAATTTTCAAGTTCAGCGTTCCAAACTACACTGAAAATATTTTTAAAGCTTAGACTGGTTCGAGTCATAAGTTTTGGATAAAAATGCTGCTGGATGTGTGTTGTGTGGTATGTGAGCGACAGGCAACAGTCCTTTTTCCGTTGACCTTCGCTTACAGAATCCAACAGTCCTTTTTACGATGGGACAACTACAGCAACTTCTATTCAATTAAAGTTGGGAAAAAAATCGACATAGAATATATCATATTTGTAGTTTATATGTCTTGATTAAACCTTGAATTTTCTTATTGACTAACTCACTTTATCGAATGACGCATTACAGTTTTGTCACGTTCTGTCCTTGTTCAAGATTTCAGTTAGGTCTGAGATAAAGAAATAATAACCAGAAAATAATACATTTAGCGTTCCAAAAGCGATAATGTCTTTAAAACACACAAAAAACATTTTTGGACATGTTCCAGATGTTCCAGTCAAGCCATTGTTGGATAGAGGGAGGTGGGCACTCGACGGCTTAATCGTGATAACGTCAGATAGATTACCAACGGTTCCAGATGCATTATCCAAGTTACAGTTAGATGGTGAAAGTCGCTTGTTAATCGGCGTGATCGTGATAGCACCAGATGAGCCAGGAGTAGGAGGTACAATTGCCAATACATTGCCCAAAGTAGCCGAAGCGTGCTTCCCAGACGTGAGAGTAAGACCATCAGCAGGCACGACAGTTGACGAGTGACACGAAACTGTTGCGCGGGGGTCAACAGAAGCCACGGTGCCAGAAGTTTAAGCTGGTTCTGGATCCTCGGCAGGGCTAAATTGCATAAGGGCGGTGGGATCTGAAACTAATAAGCTATTATTAGAAAGGAAAGCTTGGGTCTTTTTTTCTTTTTGGCGAGGCACTTAGCACTTAAAGACTCTTGAAGTTAGAATGTGCATTCAAAGATCTTGAATGTAATTCCTGAAATCCGGAGAGCAGGAACTAAAATTTCGTGTTTGTTTGCCTTATGAACGCCTTCATTTCCGATTCGGGGTGTTTGCAGCTTGGGCAAATCCAGATAAGACCAATGTCTTGCCCGCAATGTGATTCCCTTATTTGCTAATAACTTGAGAACCGCTCATCGTTTATCGTTTCTTTGGCAAATCGATACATATTGCTAATGAAAATCGCCGAAAGAGTTTCCTTTAGGACCTTGGAGTCCTCCAATTCTTCCTTAAGCTTCCTATTCTCCCATATTTGGCATCAATTGTCGGCGTTTAGGTGCTCTGTCTTTATAAAGACGTCTATAGACGTAGTCGTTTTCCATTCGACCTATTATCCTTAATACAAATGCCTTAAGACTCTCCCCAAATGGTTTTTCTTTCCACGTCTTTGGGAACACGTAGAAGTTTAACGTTACTTCCCGCAAAAATTTGCGGCAATAACACAGTAACTTGACATTTCACATTAAAACCAGCAAATAAACACAAACAAGACAGTTGCTCATTAGTACAAAAACACAGAAAAATTTGTCCGCAGCCAACCTTTCGCTTCAAGCATTGACAACGAACTGGCCCTTTGGCCCTACAAACAGAGAGCGCTGTCTCGCTCGGTTTCACCATATATAATTACACCATGCAACAGTTGCTTACTGCCTGAAATTTAACAAGTTGTCAAGTATATCTTGGTACAGAGTATAAAAAGCATGGCAGCAAACCGGTTCGAAGTTGAACCGCTTGCTTTTTTGGAAAGTCCGAACCGAACCTGAACTGGAGCAGAAACATTTTTTCTTCCCGGTTCAAAACACATGTTAGGCTGCCTTCACACTGTTCGATACATGACCCATGACATCTAATAGGCCCGCATTTCCCCATGAAATTCTATGAATTTGACAAGCTATTCAAATTAAAAACAGAACAAAAATCACGACTACTAGACTATCATGTGTCATGTGTCGAACAGTGTGAAGGCAGCCTTATATTAAATTTTGTTCTAGATGCTATATATGTCATGATTGCATATCCCAATATTTGTAAGCCTTTAAATAAGATCAGCTTACAAAGAAACAACAGAAACTAATAAATAAAAGCTTTAAGAATGATAAATAAAATAACAATGTTTATCTTCTGATAAAGATGAAAAGCAATCTCTTTGCTTTAAAGTCTTGGAAAAACTATCATTGTAAAGAACTTTACAATGTCGCATTTGCTGTGCTGCAATGGGCTCTGCCGACTTGCATAAGATAGGCAAAGCCTGCTTGTAATAAAACCGGGAGGTTCTTGAAACAGTTGTACAGTCGACCATCCTTCGTGGTGGTGAGTGTGTGTCTTGTTTTAAAAGTTATGAACAAACATGAATATACAGGCCAGTTCCCGTTTTCGATTTCGATCAAATCATGCAGAACCGGAATTGTTAAATGTACTCGCTTCCAAAAACAGTGTTATTCGGCCTTTTACTCAACAATCCCACCTACCATCATTCGATCCTCTTGATGGCAAAAATATTCGTTCGAATTTTTTAATAGTTTCTTGGAAATCAGAACACTTATCAATTCCGATCAATCGGATTCGGAAACGGGAACAGGCCCGATATAGACTGAACGGTTGCGCATTCGACGACAGCTGTTCGCTCTCACTTATGCTCCCTGAGTGCATTTGGAAATATGCCTGTCTCGCTATAAACTCTGTGATTTTCTATGCGAACAATATGAATCTCATTGCGGACTATCGCTTATCACCACTTAAAATTGAGAGACAGTGTACATTTTATCTTTAATACTCATTGCTCCATGATTTATTGACCTGGAACCTGCTGAAACGTCCGATGATCCAAGCTCGAATATGATATTATCAAGCCTCTAAACTTCCACTAAGTTTGTTTCAATTTATTTACATGTTAGCGAAGAACCAATTTATTTCTGAACCCCGTTTCGAACCCGAACGCACGTTCAGCGACCTTCTAAACCTGCTCTGTGAACCCAAACCCAAAAAATTTTACGGGTTCGAACCTCGGAGTGAACCCCTGCCGATTTGTAGGAGGTTTGCAGCCCTGATAAAAAGGATTAAACAAAAAGATTTTTGACGATATCTCAAGGACATGGCATACAAATATCCCAACATTGGGACAGATCGGTTTGTTTTGTAGTAATCTAGCCAACTATCAAGAAAATTTCTAAATCGGGCTAGACCTATTTACAATTTCACCAATACGTGAAGCTGAATGCATATCCTTGGGAGCAAAGTCTATAACACTGAACCAACAAAAAATTAAAAATATCGTTTCCGGTTCTGAGTTTAAATCGGTTCTTTTCGGTATACGGTGCCGCTTCTGGTTTAATTCCCTGCTTTTATTGTTTACTTTAATATATTAGTAACATTTGAAAAAATTGGAATTGGAAAAACACTGGGTTTTCAAAAAAGGTTATTTAAAAAAAAAAAGGTCCAAGAAACAGCCTCGACATGCAGAAATCCCGCTTATAGCCTATTTTCACTGGCTCCATTTTTTTAATTTTCATTTCTAAAAATGAAGCCGTTTCCATTGACAAATTGTCATTTGTTTGACATTCACAACGTGGTCAAAAACAGCTGAAAACTTTGATTTAAATAACAAACGCCACTTTCAAACTCTCGTGGACTCAGTGGAATATTTAGCAAAAACATGACATACCCGTCATGACAGCAATTTTGCTGGGCGAACGCGTTGTAGTCGCCCTGAATTATCAGCAGAAAACTAAATACACAACTTTTTTTATACCCGTTACTCGTAGAGTAAAAAGGGTATACTAAAGTCGTTCAAATGTATGTAACAGGCAGAAGGAATCAATTTCGACCATATAAAGTATATATATTCTTGATCAGCATCAACAGCCGAGACGATATAGACTTGTCCGTCTGTCCGTCCGTCCGTCTGTCCGTCTGTCTGTATGAACACCTAGATCTCAGAGATGGTAAGAGATAGAGGTTTGACATGTACGGGACAAATACTTCCTTTATCTATTTATTAAAAAAATACCAAATTTCTTCGTGGGGAATGCCATCATTTTTAAGAAATGAAAGAAATGAAGGCCAAAATGAAACAACAATTTGTATGGAAGAAATGACATAATTTTCTTCATTTCTTTTCATTTTAAGAAATGAATCTTCATTTCTTTGGTGGAAATAGGCTATTAGGCACACAGGAACTTAGGGGCACCTGTTCAACTCTGTGTCTGTTACCACTTGGGAAAAAACAAAAGTTTCTTCAAGGACCAAACGTTACTATTCCACGAATCCTCGATACCGAGACGTCCTCATAATTTGAATACGCAAAAAGGTTTCATAACGCACTGAATATATTTCTTACTAAAACTATCTTATTTTGTTGCATTTGTTCTTATTTGTTCCAGAATTACTAAAACTTGAAAAAAATTTATTTTATTAAATAATAACCACATTTTTCATATTAAAATCAAAAAATTTGGATGTTGTGAGCAAAATCAAATCTTCGCGTTTGGTTTTTCTGCTACGTCATTCAATGCAGCTTACATTTAAAAAAATTTGATTGGAATAGGTCACTTAATGTAGCCTCAGGACCAACGAGGACCAACAAAATGTAATAGCACCTCGCTAAACACACGTGCTGTGGGAAAACGGTCAATTGATTTGAATCCAGCGCGCTAAAATATGTACATAAAAAGCGATTGCTATCTTCTCTGTTTTTGCCTTATTTTGTAATCCTCCGTTATTAACCCACAGAAATATAATTTAACAATTGCTTAAACCTAGACATTTCTAACAACTGAGAATGTTGGTCAAGCCTGACTGTAATATACTCTGTACCTTCGAAAGTTTGTGCTCGTATGTATGTATTTGTGTATGACGTCTTCCCAAATAGCGGGTGCGGCACGGATGTGGCAAAAATTTTAAATAAACTTGATCTGCTGCAGGTATGTATAAGAGCCGATTTCACATTTGAAGTTAGCTCCTTTGTGTTAATTAAAATTCGAATTAAGACCCGATTACTCTTTTCCACTCTCTCTTTATGGAAGGTGTGCTCTTGATGTTGATCAATAATATATATCAGGGGTGCCCACAGTCATTCCGCGAGACACGCATATGTTGTTGTAGTACGCAAAGGAATAGCCTGCGCGTATAGTTTTTACGCATGTCATAAGCCTTCATAAAGCATAATCAACGAGAAGGCCAAGCTAACTTCGTCTGTGCCGAAGTTTTTATACCCTTGCAAATGTTTTAATACATCAAAGTTTAAGAACGCCAGCATTAAAACAAACAATTTTTCTAAATAAAACCCACTTTTCGACCGCTAGTTCCTATGACAGCTATAAGATATAGTCATCCGATTTTGACCAAAACTTCCAAAATCTTTGTAAAAGCGCATAATATTAATAATTGCTGAAGTGAGACACGTTAAGATTAAAAACCAACAAATTTTTCTCATAAAAACCCACTTTCGACCGATAGTTCCTATGACAGCTATAAGATATAGTCATCCGATTTGGACAAAAACTTCCTAATCTATGTGAAAGCGTATAGAATTAATAATTGCTGAAGTGGGAGCCGTTAACATTAAAAAAAAAGTTTTTCTCACAAAGACCCACTTTTCGACCGATAGTTCCTATGGCAGCTATAAGATATAGTCATCCGATCCGGTCGGTTCGGACATATTAGCAGTGTGCAGTAAAAAGAAGACTCTGTGCAAAGTTTCAGCTCGATAGCTTTAAAACTGAGAGACTAGTTCGCGTAGAAACAGACAGACGGACAGACGTACAGACAGACGGACGGACAAAGCTCAATCGACTCAGCTCGTCGTCCTGATCAAGAATATATATAGTTTATAGGGTCAGAAATAAAAATTTCTATGCGCGGCAAACTTATAAATGCAATATGCCACCATTTGGGAGGGAAAAATGTTTGTTGTTGTTTTTGCCGCGCACAGATCTGCAAACAACAACATCATATGTGCCTCTCTTTTCTCTCTCTCCGATGTCTCTCGCAAACTCGAATGCAACAACAAATTGCATATGCGTACGGCCGAACGCCTTTTGCTATCGAGGCAGATCTGCGTAGCACACAAACAAAAATCGGGTTTCTCTTTCTCTCACGTATTGTTGTTATAGCTTAGTACTCAGACAAACTAAATCGTACGCTAGCTAAATTGACAACTTATTCCGATGGGTTACCCAGCGGACGATGCAGTGTGACTGTTCAACGCCAAAATACCACCCTTTATCAAAATACCACCAAGAGTGAAACGGTCTCACTGCTCTGATTTGCTTGCATTTGAATTTAGTTAATTGTTTTTGCAAATATTTAAGGCCCATACGGACATCCGAAGTTCGTAATTTAGCTAACTTTCCCCTATCTTTCGTCGCCGTGGAACGTAAGAGTAGTGTTACCAGACTTTAAAAATAATTAAGCCAAAAATTTCAGTATTTGGTATTTTTAATTTAGTTGGCGGTAGGTCACACTGATCGATCATCTATATTTTGTTTTAATGCCAAGTTGATTTTTTTGTAGATGCTCGGCCACTTATCCTCAAGCCATTTTAACAAAATTTAAGTCCGAATGCTAGGGGTGGAAAAGATCCCAAATGACATTCCGCTTTTCACCGCCAAAATTAAAGACATTTTTTCGTCATAAAAAATAATTCAAAACAACTATTTCGCTCTCGTTTTTCTGCCATGTTTTTATATGTATTTTTATACCCTTGCAAAGGGTATTATAATTTTGCCCAGAAGTTTGCAACACATAGAAATATTCATTTCCGACCCTATAAACTATATATATTCTTGATCAGGACGACGAGCTGAGTCGATTGAGCTTTGTCCGTCCGTCTGTCTGTCCGTCTGTCTGTCCGTCTGTCTGTTTCTACGCGAACTAGTCTCTCAGTTTTAAAGCTATCGAGCTGAAATTTTGCACAGAGTCTTCTTTTTACTGCACACTGCTAATATGTCAGAACCGACCGGATCGGATGACTATATCTTATAGCTGCCATAGGAACTATCGGTTGAAAAGTGGGTCTTTGTGAGAAAAACTTTTTTGTTTTTAATGTTAACGGCTCCCACTTCAGCAATTATTAATACTTTACGCTTTCACAAAAATTAGGAAGTTTTTGTCAAAATCGGATGACTATATCTTATAGCTGTCATAGGAACTATCGGTCGAAAAGTGGGTTTTAAGGAGAAAAACTTTTTTGTTTTTAATGTTAACGTGTCTCACATCACCGATTACACTAGTTTACAGCATTTCCGATCCCGACCATTTGACAGTCATTTCATATGTAAAACCCTTTGCTGAGTCCAAAAATGCAGTCCAAATATTTTTAGTGGGGCCGTTTTCGAGAAATCGCGGAAAAGCTAGATTTTGGATTCTGAAAAAAAGTACCTTTAGAAAAATGTGTATATCTTCAGTATCGGTTCATTCATAATGAAATGGTAATGCTTTCTTGGAAGGTAATTGAATGCCCTATCATTCATTCATACACCACTTCTTAATCCGGTGCTTAACTTCGGCGTTATAAAGTTTTTTATCGGCAACTTTGCATTAAATGCATAATTTTTTTAAAAAAAGCTAGATTTTAAGTGCGATTTTTACCACGAAAAAAATTGTGTAAAATTTATTTTATTGCTGGTCACCAAAGATTTAGCTATTTAAAATACAACGCCACATAGTTTATTAAAATCCGCTGAAGAATATTGAAGTTATTGTTATTTAAGTGAAAAATTGAAGGTTTCAAGTTCATGTAAATTGACTTAGTTTGATTGTTTTTTGTTCGTCGTAGTAGGCATAGTTAACAATCAAACTATTCTTTTTAATGGCTACTATGACCTGCCAAATTTATTTTGTAGCAGGTTAAGATTTTTTGTGATATTATTCGGTTGAAAAATTAGTGCTAAAGTTAAAAACGAATCAAATTAAATGCAAAAACTATCCTAATAAATTGTGCTGCGCTTGCGGTCATTACATATTTTTATACTCTGTACCGAAGGTACATAGAGTATATTAAGTTTGTGAAAAAGTATGTAACAGGGAGAAGGAATAATTTCCGACCCTATAAAGTATATATATTCTTGCCGAGTCGATATAGCCATGTCCGTCTGTCCGTCTGTCCGTCCGTCTGTCCGTCTGTCCGTCTGTCCGTCCGTATAAACAAACAGATCTCAGAGATGGTAAGAGATAGAGGTTTGACATGTATGGGACAAATGCTTCTTATACTTGCAGGCAGATCAAGTTTATTTTCAATTTTTGCCACGCCCCCTCCCGCCCCCGCAATATCGAAAAAACGTCATATCTCCCACAGTTTTGTAGATAGATGATTTGTACCTTCTAGAGATAGTTAGTCATTATTAATATCTATCTTTTTGCTGAAGAAATGATAAAGATCGGATGAGCGTTCAAGTTATGAGAAAAAAAGTGTAATATAGACGCCTCCCACGCAAACAACACCGCTTTGCATGCATCAAAGAGAGAGAGAGAGAGAAAAAACTGAGAGATGAACACAGTGGCAGTGACGCATTCAGCATATACACCGGGTACAGAGTATGTTATAGTCGGGCTTGACCGACTTTCTCACTTGTTCATAAGAAATATGTGAGTAAAAAATAAAACAAAAGGTATCTTCGGCCTTAGATAAAGCTCGTATAATTTATATAAATGTCGTTGAAATTGTTAACGGAGTCAAAAATATGTAATGCTTGAGGGCGTTACTCCATTTATTAGGATAATTTCGCATTCAATTTGACGTTTTGCACTCATTTTTAACATTATTCAATCACAAAAGAACTTAACTAGGTACAAAATAAATTTGGCAGGTCATAGTAGTCCTTAAACAGAATAGATTGAATGTTAACTATGCCTCCTGCGTCGAACAAAAAAACAATCAAACTAAGTCAATTTGCATGAACATGAAACCTTCAATTTTTTACTTTTATGCCAATAACTTCTATCTTCTTTAACGGATTTTAATGAATTATGTGGCGTTGTATTTTAAATAGCTAAATCTTTGGTGACCAGCAATAAAATAAATTTTACACAATTTTTTCGTGGTGAAAATCGCACTCAAAATCTAGCTTTTTTTTAAAAAATGACAAATTTAATGCAAAGTTGCCGATAAAAGCCTTTATACCGCCGAAGTCAAGCACCGGATTAAGAAGTGGTGTATGAATGAATGATAGGGCATTCAATTACCTTTCAAGAAAGCATTACCATTTCATAATAAATGAACCGATACTGAAGATATACACATTTTTCTAAAGGTACTTTTTTCAGAATCCAAAAATTAGCTTTTCCGCGATTTCTCTAAAACGGCCCCACTAAAAAAATCGTGATATGGATTTTTGGACTCTGCGGGGAGACTTGCATAAGAAATTGCCACCAAACATTCGGGATCGCAAAATTTTTATTATTTTGTAAACTAGTGTTATTAATATTAAACGCTTTTATACAGATTTGGAAGTTTTGGTCAAAATCGGATGACTATATCTTATAGCTGTCATAGGAACTAGCGGTCGAAAAGTGGGTTTTATTTAGAAAAATTGTTTGTTTTTATGCTGGCGTTCTTAAACTCTAATGTATTAAAACATTTGCAAGGGTATAAAAACTTCGGTAAAGACGAAGTTAGCTTGGCCTTCTCGTTTCAAATTACTTTAGCTGAAAGCACTTCAGCTGGTCGGTGCAGGTAGAAGCAGAGTGAAGTTACATGGTGCATTCTGAATGCTGCGTCTGTTGCTCAAAGCATAATAAGGCCCACAGCCAATTTACATAGTCTCCACAAATGTGCTGTTAAGTGCAACATTGTATGTTGAATGTAACATTCAACTTCGCACTTCCGTACATGCAAAAAGTTCAAGAGGCGAAGTTGTAACTTCTGCTTCTTCTTCCCTCAATTTTTGTATGAAACTTCTCGCAACTTCTGATGTCCGTATGGGGCTTTAGGGATTTGTGGAGGATATATATAATGTAGAAGTCATGGGCAATGCAAAATCTTACCATTGATTTCAAATTATGCCAATCGACGATTTTTGTCGAACTTTTGCTGCTGACATTCCGACGGGTGGGTGTCGGAAAAATTACAACTATCTCTTGAAGAAAAGAATCCTCTATCATTAAAACTGTAGGAGATATAAAATTTATCCAAATTGCGGGGGGGGGGAGGGGCGTGGCCAAAATTTGAAACAAACTTCATCTGCGTGCAGATAAAAGAAGCATTTGTCCCATACATGTCAAACCTCTATCTCTTACCATCTCTGAGATCTAGGTGTTCATACAGACAGACGGACGGACGGACTGACGGACAAGGCTAAATCGGCTGTTGATGCTGATCAAGAATATATATACTTTATATGGTCGGAAATGATTCATTCTGCCTGTTACATACATTTGCACGACTTTAGTATACCCTATTTACTCTACGAGTAACGGGTATAAATATGTTGCATATTTTTTGGATGGTCACACTAAGGTACGCGGGAACACTGTTAAACATGTTTTTTCTTAAGTAACGGGTATATCGAAGTCGGTTAGAGCCGACTTTAACTTACGCTCTCGTTTTATATGGAGTTGACACCCAGCTAAATCGATTTAGTTTGTCTGAGTACTAAGCTTATTGCTTGAAATATATTTAGCAGGGATGCAAACCACTCGAAAATAAGGACTGTTTTTGAACCGCCGGTTCGGTTCATTGCATGGTTTTTGGGGCTTACTGAACCGCGGTTATGGTTCGGTTCGGTTCGGTTCGTTTCGGTTCGCCCTTAATTCATTTAATTAACTAAAGAAATATATTTTTGATACAAGTATTCAGATTATTCATTAACAAAGGTTTTCAGTTAAGTTCAGTTAAGTATGTTCAAAATTTCGACGGCAATTTCCGTAAAAACGTTCTCATTTCGTTTTGAAATCCTACAACTTTACATATCAAGTGACGAAAACATCTTTGGTCACTTGATATTGTTTAGAAACTTTGACGGTTTGAAATCAACTAATGAAAGCCAAGCGGATCAAAATAAACTGCATTCCTTTATATGTGAAGTCCTACAAATACGCCCGGGTACTAAATTCAGCAATTTGAAACCGACTGCTTAATGCAAAGTAGATTTAATACTTCCGTTTTTAATGACCTATGATCTAGTGGCCGACCTTATTCTTATCATTTCTCATAAAAAGACCTCCTAGATTAGTACCATCAAATTCAAATCGTTCATACGAAAACCTCTAGAGGTTTCTGGAACACACCCGATAATTACAATTTTCTTTTGACCTGATCAAGTAATCTCTGACATATTTGGCACTTCACATATAAACTTAAACAATAATAATTCGAAAACCTTAAGTTCATATGGAAATCGACTTTAATATGAGTAATACACCTGTTGCATTTGTAGTTTTTTTTGTTTATTTATTTTAGTTGTTTCGATGTCGATAAGCCGCGCTATCGATATCAAAGGGCAGTTCGTGTGTATGTGTATAGGTGTGTGGGCAGCTTTTACCACAAAAGCGCCCTCTAGGGTTGGAGTTTGCATGCGGGGGTGTAGATCGTTGCGGGAGGGGGGGTACTTTTAAATTCGAAATTGGAGAGGCAAGGCCTTGAAAACGGCCAATGACCCCTTCTCAGCGTTATAGTAGGTCAGGGACAAATGGGAAAAGGGAACAAGGTATTATAGGGAGCTGCTAGCCGTTACCAATGGACAGTAATTGAAAATGTTCTAGCTGAGGAGGCAGCATAGCGGCGAGTCGCCTAAAAATAATTGTTTTGTTTTTTGTGAATAATTTATAAAATGTGAGTGTAGTGTTGGCACAAAAGGAAAAAAATATATATAAAATATGTATTTTGTTTTTCAGCGTGGTCCGGTGCCTTCTATAGGACTGGCCACGATTGATTTTGGGTTAGGGTGCACAAATCGCAAGCCATCCCAGCTTAGCTAAGGGCTCCATTTTCCTATCGCAACGACACCAGCCTTGTCCTAGCCATAGTGTCCCAGGCTTTATTTAAGGAATGCACTACACCCAGGCTGGCCGAAAATACGTCTGTGTCTGTCTACGTGGTGAGTTCGTTCCAAACATTGGGATTGTCCCAAGAGTACTCCAAGGAGGCCGTACCTACATGAGGACGGAATGCCGCCTACCTATCCCGAAACTTCTATACATACATACCTGACCGTCGCCCTCTCATTTGAATATATACGCAATAATTCCTACAAAAAAGGAATTCACTACACAGTGTACTGACATGCTACAACCACAATTAAAATTAATAAGAATTGGAAACATTAGGAATAATACACTCAGACACGTCTAGACATTTATATAACAGCAATTATATATTTAAGCATTTAGTTTTTAAACACACATATACGTATGAATTAACCTACAAATATTTAAATATTTAATCTTGAAATATGCTGCGCGAGACCTAGTAATTCCCTTTTTCGCCTTTCTATAAATCCACCCATACCTTTTTTTCTCAAAAGTAGCGTCCCGATCTGTCCCATTGGAGCTCCTCAGGGTAGGTTTCAGGATAGCGAAGTAATGTTTTTTGCATAGTCAATGATTTTAGGCAGAAAGAGGATTACTTGGCCCGTAAGATTTATGGATAAAAAGAAGATCCTAGTTTAAGTATTTAAGTATTGATTTGTGAGTTTAGATATTTATATATATATATAATTAAATGTTTATAACGACGGTAGAAATGGTTGTTGTGTAAGTGTTCTTGGAGGGGAGAGAAGAGTATGTTGCCAAGTGTGGAGTGAGCCGACCGTCTTGGCTCCTATATTAGGGCAGCGGATGAAGCCGGATCGCTGCATGGAGGGGTGGGAGCGTTGCCGGTAGGAACACCAAAACCGGGTCACCAAGCTTGCCGTCAGATGGCGCTGTTTGTCCGTTAGGGATTTGTCTTTTGGAATTGTCTTTTGGTCGTTAATTGTTTGAATTTTTGGCCGTTTTGTTAGTGAGGAGTTTGATGTTTGTAGTGATTGTACGCGCTGCGGGCTAGGGTTAAGATCCCGCCCTGAATGCCGAAGCTAGCCGGTGTCAGCCCGAAGGCAGTGTTCGTAACACACCCTATTATATAATAAACATTTCATTTTTAATAAACTCAAAAGTTGACATTTCCATTTAATTAGTTTAAATCAGGGGTGCCCAGAACGAGCTAACCAGCGCGTCAAAACTAATACAAATGCACCAAATATATTTTAAGCAATAACAACAATACGAGAGAAAGAGAAACCCGATTTTTGTTTGTATGTGTGAGCGGTCGTTGCTACGCAGATCTGCCTCGATAGCGAAAGCGTTCGGCCGTACGCATAAGCAATTTGTTGTTGCATTCGAGTTTGCGAGAGACATCGGAGAGAGAGAGAAGAGAGGCACATATGATGTTGTTGTTGCAGGTCTGAGCGCGGCAACAACAAAACGCAGCGCACGCATATGATTTTGTTTTTGCTTTTTGTTGGCTTATGGCATGCGTAAAGTCTATACGCGCAGGCTATTCCTTTGCGTACTACAACAACACATGCGTGCTTTGCGGAATGGCTGTGGGCACCCCTGGTTTAAATTATACTTGTATATGTGGTTTTCAAAACAACAGGGAATAAAATAGATCTTAAAAGACTTAAATTAACTTAAATATAATGGAATTTTAGTTAAAACTTAATAATAATATAAGTCTGGTAAAACAAACTCCAATATGGAAAATGTTCATTCTTCTGACACTTGTGTGGGTGGAACTGCTAAAACTATTCGAGCTATGCTTAAGTTGACTTTCCTCATAAATATCCCAATATTTAATAATCTTTAGGTAAACGCTAACAATCGATATTTTACTTTTTTTATGGAATTGAATGAATATTCGTTATGTTTTCATTACCGTCCCTTCTTCTGATAGCAGGTTTGATTCCTGGAATCTAAGAAATCGAATTCAAAAATAGTCGGAGCTCTTTTTTCCAAAGAGTTGACAATTTCTGAACTACGTCTTTATCCCGCTTTTCAACCTTAATAAGCCATAGAAATACTCATACTCATTTTCTATTTCAAGCCAATCTCAATTAAAGATAAAAAGTTAACTTTTGAGTATTAAATAAGTTGACCCACTAACGGATAATACTTGGCCTATTGCAACTTGGCGTCCTTAGCAAAATTAATAAGGTTGATGTTCTTAGCTTTTTTACAACAACTCTGCTTTTCCAAGTATTTTTTTAATATTTTAAAACTAATTGCTGATTTTGCTAACTATTCGCCAGCAACTCAAGACCTAACTGAAGTGAACCGAACCGAACCATTTTATTTTTCGGTTTTTGGTTCGGTTCAGCATTTTTGGAAACACACCTGTTCGGTTTACGGTTCGGTTCACAAGCGAAAAAAGCGGTTCGGTTCAAAACCGGTTCGGTTCAGAACCGGTTTGCATCTCTGATATTTAGTGCATTTGTATTAGTTTTGACGCGCTGGCAAGCTCGTTCTGGGCACCCCTGATATATAATATATCGTTTATTGTGTCGGAAATGCTTCCTTCAGGCTGTTACATACAATGCATGTTTACAAATCTCACTTACAAAACCACAGTTTTCCAATTCTGCTCCTTTCGTAATAAATTTGATTTCGAGCAACATACACCCGCTGTGTGTTCAATCAGCTTTTCCCGCATATTCATAATGCGCCTGTTAGCCATTAAGCCATTAACAAATTTCCCACATGCCGCGCAATAAAGCATTTTTTTTTTGTCTTTTTAATTAAAATCAAATTTAATGAAATTAAAAAATGCTTCAAAATCCAGTACGCTTGGGAAAAAGTAAATCAAGCAATAAATTGGTGTTTAATATTTGGCTCGCCGAAAAGGAAAATATTGCTTAAAATTTAATATTCATCAAACGAGAGGCGGAAAGCAATTTCGCTGAAAGGCGTACGCCATTTTCATCGATAGCTGGCCATAGTTGGGGCTTATAGATGTATGTAAATGTGTGTGTGCGTGTGTCTAACGGTAACAGGAACGGCAACGGTGTGAAATGGCGCATATGTAAGCAGGCCCCATAGATTTATGGGCTTTTGCGAAGGAATTATAGACGGTTGGCGCTTACGTATCTTGTTCGTTGTCTGTTGTCTGCTGTTTTGGTGGCTTAAAATCGACCAAATCAAATCGACCTGACGACGACGCAGTCGTCCCTTTTGGCATTGGGACTTTGAATTGAAGTCGTGCGTGTTATTTACTGACCGGAATTACCACTTTCAGCAGCATAATAGATTACACGCACACACCTGCGAAATAGTGGAATAAAATTGGTAATTGCTTTCGCTGCTTTTGAGCGAATGGGGGGAAGCGTGACCCCTATTAGTGCTCGCCTAAATACTTATGCATATTTAATGAAAAGAAAAGAATGATATTTGAAAATGTTAAGTAAAATTCGTACACCTGTCTGGAATGTTGTCGCATCCAAATATTTATACCCTTGCAATTATTTATACCCTTGCAAAGGATATTATATTGGGTCGTCTACTAAGCAATTTATTTTTTAGTGCAATTTTTACACACGATTTTTTGATGCTGTAAAATATATTAATAATATAAATTATTAATCCTTGCAGGCAAAAATCTGGTTGGTTTTTTAAGTCCTGATTTGAGGAGAAGGTTCTCCCATACAAAAATTTTTGCAAAGACCGGAACAGGTAATAGTCCAAAGTTACCAAGTCTGGAGAATATGGTGGGTGTGGTAGCATTTCCCATTCAAACTGCAAAAGCTTTTGACTAGTCATTTAACTTGTATGAGGTCTCCAATTTTCTTCTCTAAGAACATGAGGAATCCATATGTCAAGTTTCGAAATTAATCCTAGACGTTTCATGTGCTTGTAAACGGTCGTGTTAGACAAATACAATCTTTCAGCAATCTCTTGAGTTGTTATTCGACGATTTGCATCGATCACGACTTTTTCTTATCCACTTCGTCTTCAAGAGTCCTTCCAGGACGTGGTGCATCCTCAAGATCGAAATTGCCAGAACGAAATTTTGCAAACCACTTTTGGCATTGGCGTTCGGTCAACACATCTTCCCCGTACACATCACATAATTTTCGCCTTGCATGAACTGCATTTCTAGTCTTTTGATAGTAAAACAGTGAAATATGCCGAAAATGCCATTTTCGATCTTCCATCTTCGATAGGGCACCAAACAAACCTTATTCATTAAAAATTTAACAACATTTTTTTACAATAAAGCCTTACTACATATATCAGCTGTACAAATATACACTCCTGCCCAAAATTATACGACACTTCGAAAATTTTACTTTCGACCCTCGTAGGAGAATGGTAAAGCATTATACAACAAAATCAAATATGCAGAATGAAAGCTTAATGAATTCTGCTTAAAATGAGATGTTCTTATCTCTGATTTCATCTCCCGTTTTCAAGTAGCGGTAAAAAAAACAAAAAAGTTCGATTTTTGTCATGTCTGCAAGTGTATCAAAATTATACGACACATTTCAATTACTGCCGCTGGAGAGAAAGGTTTGGTTTCAATTAATTTTTTTACATTTCTGTTATCAATTTAATGAATTTGTAATAAAATGCCGCGTGGACGTTTGTTATCCGACGAGGAAAAGGGAAGGATAAGAGCCTACAACGATACTGGCTTTAATGCAAGCCAAATATCGGAAAAAATCTGTCGAACACGTTGTGTTATCACCAAATTTTTGAGCAATCCGGGTGAATATGGTGTGTAGCATAGCTCTGGAAGAAAACCCAAGTTGTTTGACCGCGAAAAAGTCGCATAATACTTAAAGCTAGCAACTCGATAGCTTCGTGCTCCACACTTGCCTCATGTTGCAGTACGCCTGTGTCACGGATGATTGTTTGGCGGACGCTGCAATCATCGGAGTGCATTGTCAGAGGAGTCTTAAAAAAGGTTCCGTTCTTAAAGCCGCACCACAAAACAGCACGACTTCAATTTGTGGAAAAAAAACTTGGAGAGAAACTGGTCCTCGGTATGAAATTTAAACTTTATTTTGTTCATACAGCTTTGTTCAACATTTTTCATTTAGATAATTTTTTCTGATGAAAAAAAATTTAATCTTGATTGCCCAGATGGGTTCCAGCACTATTGGAGAGATTTGGGTAAGGATCCACTTATGTTTTCCAAACGCAATTTCGGAGGCGGATCTGCAATGGTTTGGGGAGCCTTTCACGCGTCTGGAACGCTTGATCTGTGCTTTACAAGCTGCAGGATGAACAGTGGACAACACGATAAAGTATTGGAGGATCGTCTTCTGCCATTTTTGGAAGAATATAAGGAAAGAGATCTTGTTTTTTGCAGGATAATGCATGTATTCACAAGAGCAGAGAGACCCAGCGCTTCTTAAATGATCACCATATACAGGGTTGCCCATATTCGACGGACCCATCTGGCAACGCCATAACTTTTGACAGAGATGTCAGATCGCTTAATGACATACCGCGTTTGAAGCGTCAGTCCAAGCAGATTTTTACCATGGAACAATACACGCCACGCGAGCGCTCTGAAATAGTTGAAATTTACATTCAACAGAACAAGTCAATTGTGAAAACTCAACGTGCTTTTAAAAAATAAAAAAATTTGAAAAGTGCGCCTTCTAAGAACACCTTAAGCGTTTATACGAAAAATTTTCGACTGGTGAGGCTCTTTCTAATCCGAAGAGGCCAAAAAAAGTCGACCAGGCGATCGGCGAATACCTAGGTTGAGAGGTCCCCAAGAACATCCTCAAAACGCCGTTCTCCAGCAGTGGGCATGGCTTACAACGGATTATTCGCGTTGATTTGCATTTGTTCCCGTACAAATTCAATTGACGCAAAGATTGTTGCCTGCGGACAAGCCTCGTCGATTGGAATCAGAGTCATCGAAATGGCCGAAGATGACGAGCAATTTTGGAACAAAATTATCATGTGACCGATGAAGCCCATTTCATTGAATGGGACCGTAAATAAGCAAAATTGCCGTATTTACGCCACTGAAAATCCTCAGGAGATTCAAGAAGTGCCTCTTCATGACGAAAAAGTCACAGTTTGGTGCGGCGTTAGTGCGAAAACGGTCATTGGGCCGTTTTTCTTCCAAAATGAAAATGGCCATGCTGTTACCATCAACCAGGAGCGTTATCGCGACATGATGACCAGTTTTGTGATGCCAATTATTCGTCGAAAGCGTATGAGGCAGTTCTGGTTTCAACAAGACGGCGCTCCACCGCACACAAGTCGCATAACAATCGATTTTCTGAAGAAATTGTTTCCGGGCCGTTTGATGTCGAAAAGTGGTGATTTGGACTGGCCACCGCGTTCGCCCGATTTGACGCCGCCTGACTTCTTCTTGTGGGGATATTTGAAGTCAAAGGTTTACGTTAACAAGCCAAGGACCGTAGAAGAGCTCAAGGACAACATTCGTGAAGAAATAGCCGCTATTCCGGCCGAAATGTTGGCGAAATCGATGGAAAATACTGCAAAAAGGGCACAATACGCCATCAACGCCAGAGGCGGCCATTTGAGAGATATCATATTCAAAAATTGATGTAAACAAATCTACTTGGAACAAATTAAATGATTAAGATTGCCAACCGCCAAATTTTTATTTTTTTCTTTGATTTTTTAAAAAAAAACATGGGTCCGTCGAATATGGGCAACCCTGTATGCCTTAAAATAATATAATGTTTATGAGAGAAGATTCATCTATCAATACATATAAGCTTATAAAAATCATTACAAGGAACGAGATTCGAAATCAAAACTTAGATATGAGAGGCCACGTTCTTGGCAAAATTTCATAAAACGATATTTACAAAAGTGGAGTTTATTTGAAGAAATATAACTTTAAGTTAATTTTGCAAAATATCATATTAACTGTATCATTTAACCATCAATTAACCCAGCCAGCAATTTAGCAAACGTTATGCAAACCAAGCTTAAAGTAAGATTGCTTTTGCAAGCGTTGTCGTGTGGCAGCCTACGACATTTACAAAACACTTGCTAAAGTAAGCTATTTGCGTATGTCGTTTCGGCGACCGAGAGAAATTTCGTGCTCACTCTCTCTCTCTCTCGCTCTTTTCGCAAAACTTCTGATCTTTTTTTGCTACGCAGCTGCAGCTGGCAAGGCAGACAAAAAAGTTAACTTTGAGCAAAGGCAAGAAAATAATGGTGTCTCAAAATCTCAAAAAATTAAATTCTATTAGACTTTCAATCTCATATTAAGGAATAAAGAGAAATTTGTATTTCCCCTTAATGCGTTATTTGATGCGTTTTTTAAGTGTCTCAGCAGCGTTCTATGAGCGTTTTTCTTATATTTGAACGCTTACAAAACGTGTATTTTTATATGAAATTGTTTGCTGGGAATACACAAAAGACTATAGAAGAATGTGAGTCCAAAGGGCTATGTGTATGTGTGGATGTTCATACCTGATCATATTAATAGGTACACACCGGAATTTTTTAATTATATTGTAGATGGGTTTTTCGTACTTTTAGTGTTGTTTTTTGTTGTTGTCAATGTATGGCCACATTGTGACAAAGAGTTGAAAGAGGGGCTGCCCCTATATCAAAAGCTTTTCTATAAATTGCGAGTCGACCACATATTTCGCTTGTCATGGTAATAGGTACAGTCTCCGTTTCTCACAAGTATCAATGATAATTTTTGTAATCAGTGATCTTTTGGTAACTAAAGGTAAATTAAGTATACCCCCCCGTGAGAATAAAATAATTATTTCTTTTTTAGAAAAAATGGGTCGACATTGTACTTGTTCAAAGATAATTGAACAGTGCATTTAAAGACCGCTACCCGCGGTCGCCTCAGCCGAGGCGCACAAAATAGAAATTAGAACCTAAAAGATAAGCAACCCCCAAGAAGGGACACATTGAAGTGGCGTAGCGAGGGGGGGGCGCCCGCCCCGGCGGCAAATTTTTAGGGGCGGCAATTTCTGGTGGCGCCGAGTTTCAGGGGCTGCAAGTTTTTGGGGCGGCAAAATAATTACAAAATATATATTGATTATTCTCTTAAATTAATACATAGTGGTATTCCTGAAGGTTATTTAGAATCTGCTGTTACTTCAACATGGGGAACGTTGCAAGATTCTGCACTTCAAGATCTAGTAAAAAAAAATTTTTCTTGAGTGCATTTTTTAAAGCTTACGAGTCGGTTTAAAGGAATTAAAGATCAGTGGTCTACAATGGACGGAGTCAAAAATGCTGCAGTTTTTAGACCTTGTGTTTGACTTAATTAAAGATGTTGCGGATTCCATATATTCCACTATTTTATCCTCCTTCTTCCTATCAAGCCCTTCCAATATATTGATTTTGTTATCAAGGGCGTATACAGGGGGCGCTGATTTACAGTATGCTTTTGAAAATTTCGTATGAAACAAGTGTTGTGTCAACTGAACAATAATTAAAAAAATAACTCCATTTTCCATATTAAAAACCAAAAATTTCTACCTTTGAGCAAAATCAGAAAGTTGTTTTCAGATATGGGTCATTCTTTTATAAACCGAACAGTTAAAAAAATTTTTATTTTTCATTTTAATAAAAAAATCCGAAATTAGATCTCGACATGCCCATCATAACGTAATTTGCGGTTTTGCACAAAAATTTTTTGTTAATTTTATAAACAATTTCAAAAATCGTCAAAAACGGAAAAAATGGAAAAAAGGGTTTTTTAAAACGTGATATCTCAGGTTTGGTTTATCGGACAGGTATCAAATTGATACTGGTGAAAAGTATTTTACTGTAGCTACTCAAATAATAGTTTTCTAGATTTTTAAATTATTTAATAATATTAAGTAATTGTTGCTAAAATTATTTATAATTTTTCTCAGTGTTAACCACCATGATGTAGCTTCTAAGGATAAACAATTTATTGCCCTAAATATAACTTAAATTTTGGTGTTTTCAAAAAGATGGAGACTTTTATGGTTTAAAAGTTATGAATTTTTTAAGTTATAAACAAATAAAAAGATGCCCTTAAATAAAAATTTCTCACGTAGTCAGTTTTAAAGTCATGTGATTGAAACTTGGCAATTGTGCTTTATATTTATCAAGCTTTTCAAAATTGCCAACATCACACAGATCGGACATCTATATCATATAGCTGCCATAGAAATGCTGAATTTGGTTGTGGTATAATATACTTTCAAAACTCTGGTCACCCTAATCCACAACAAAATGCAATTAATCATAGCATTCGTATGGCAGCTATATGAAATAGACGTCCGATCTGTGTGATGTTGACATTTTTGAAAAGCTTGATATATATAAAGCCCACTTGCAAAGTTTCAGTCGTAGAGCTTTGAAACTGACTGAGTGGCAACGCATTTTAAGGGCAACTTTTTATTTGTTTATAACTTCAAAAATTCATAACTTTTAAACTATAAAAGTCTCCATCTTTTGAAAACACCAAAATTTAAGTT